>CM070101.1:17734927-17797427 GCA_036178185.1 Liparis tanakae | reverse complement strand
TTCAGCGTTTTTGATATCTGTCGTGGCTGAGGCCGCTCCGCATCAGAGCGTATCGCTCGGGCGGATCACGATATTTGTTTTTGAAAAGCCCCGACGAGGAACCACGCCAGCTGTCAAAGGCGACTGTAACAGGGCCCGGTTCTGCTGGCGGCGGTTCCTCTCTGGGCTCCTGGTCTCCGTGACGGGGTCGAGTCCGACTCCCTTCGCCGCGTCAACACATGTTCACGCTTTCATCCGCGTCTCTAAGCGCGACACCCAGGCTCTTTCTCTGTGAGACTAGAAGGTGTCTCTGCACAGCCGCAGAACCCAAGGGTTCTAGATTAAACCCTCGGAGTGAGAAATGATCCTCAGTAGAACCCCTGGAGAAGATGCCTTTGGAAAATAAAAAGGGTTCTGGGTAGAACCCCTGGGTGGGTTCTAGATGAAACCCTAGGAACGTACTATGTTCTCGGTAGAACTCGGTGGGTTCTTGATGAAACCCTGAGAAGTTGGAAAGAGAGGTTCTGCTGCAACTGTGGAACCTTTTCGAGGATGGTTCTAGGTGTAATATCGCTTTATATTGAGTCCTAGATAGATAGAACCCTATGCAAGGGTTCTATCTATCCAGACCTCCTTCATCCAGACCTCCATCCAGACCTCCATCCAGACCTCCTCCATCTAGACCTCCATCCAGACCTCCATCCAGACCTCCTCCATCTAGACCTCCATCCAGACCTCCATCCAGACCTCCATCCAGACCTCCTCCATCTAGACCTCCATCCAGACCTCCATCCAGACCTCCTCCATCTAGACCTCCATCCAGACCTCCATCCAGACCTCCATCCAGACCTCCTCCATCTAGACCTCCATCCAGACCTCCATCCAGACCTCCTCCATCTAGACCTCCTCCATCCAGACCTCCACCCTCCACTACTAAACAAAGTATATCGTGTTTCTGGGCTTTAGGGTCTCATTAACCCCCCCCCCGCCCCCCGCCTCTAAACAATCTGCTTAAATCATCACCTGAATGAACTGTGACACTAAATTGCCCCCCCACGCGTCACATCCCCCTCCGCCCGCCGAGGTCTAACGAGTCACGACATGGAGGACCCCCCCCTCTCTCTCTCTCTTTAAAGGAGGCGCTCCTCTCGCTCCGGTCTTCAGAGCAGCAGGCGCCCAGTCAGCGCATTGCTCTCTCTCTCTCTCTCTCTCTCTCTCTCTCTGGATAGCTGGAGTTGGAGCTGTTGTTTTTGAATTTCTTTCCCTCTCTCTCTCGGATACGCCTCCGCCTCGTGGCGATGAGGCTGCTGTTCGTGGTCGTGGCGTTGGCGTCCGCGTTGACAGGTGAGTTAGAGTTGGAGCTCGCTTCAGGACCGCGGACAGAGGTTCACCGCTGCCTCTTCCTCTCACTTCACCGCCGCCTCTTCTTCTCACTTCACCGCCGCCTCTTCTTCTCACTTCACCGCCGACGCTCCTGTTTTTCATTTCTTCTCCTCTATTCCAGAACATCTCGCGCTTCCAGTGGGGAAAGAAGGGAACAGAGAAGATGTGGTAGGCTTCAAGAAATGTGTCATGCAATTTGGTGATTTCATTTTAAAAACAGAAATGAAGGCATATTTAGTTCATTTGTGTGTGTGTGTGTGTGTGCGTGTGTGTGTGTGTGTTGCAGGTGGCGCGCTGTCTGGTTGAGGTCTTGTCCAAAGCGCTCTCCAAACCGGACTCCCAGCTGGACCAGGAATGTAAAGACATCCTCCGAGCAGGTCAGGAGCACGCAGAGCCTTACAAGACGACGGAAAGGGCACTTTCGGCTATTTTTAATTTATTAAGACAAATTACAGCTATTAATGCTGCTCACAGCTTTTATGGTGCTTTCATCTTTATTTACTCTCAACCCGTAACATATATACGAATATTTACACTTCCGAACAAAAAGCTCACACCTGTTTCCTTTATTAAAACACCGATATTATTCAAATAGCTTCTGTGGTTGCAGAGATATAAACACTTTTTAGTTTGGGGATGTCATTTCGAGCAGAAAGCTAAAAAATTAAAAGGTTGAAAAAAGAGATGTATAAAAATATTCAGGAGACCTTTACCCTCCAATAGAATTACTTCAACCTAAATATCAAATAAGTGATGGATTGAATCTTCCTGTACAAGATGAGATCTTAGGTGTTGAAAGACACATGAACACCTTTCCTTCAAGAAATTTAAGAGAAATATCCCGTGCTTTTATTTTGAAGGTTTCAAATTAAATGGATTTACGTGATAATATTAGAGAAATGTTGTTATGTACGATATGTCTACACTCAAATGAACAATAATCAAATGCAAAGAGAGTTATAGAACAATATGTCCGGGTGTAGATTATACAGCGTTTGAGGTACACCGGCCCTTTAAGAGGCGGCCGTGATGCTGATGCGGTGAAGGTGAGTTTGACGCCCCCGTCTCAGTCGATGTTTGTATCTCTCTATCTGTTACGTCACAGGGGTAAGACATGCCCCGCTGGACAAGAAGACCGCGGAGTGGGTGGCGACCCACGGAGAGGAGGTCAAAGGTCAACCCGCGGCGCCCAAGGGAGCCGACGTGAAAGACATCGAGGAGCTCCTGAGATCCGTGGAGGATAAGGGAGAGACGGCCGAGGAGGAGCGCGGCCAAGACTCCCTGAGCCCGGGCGGCGAGAAGGAGAACGTGGAGCGGCAGAAGAGGAGCGGCTGGAGGCCCGGAAGATTCCACCAGAAGAAGCACAAACGAGGGGAAGAGGAGGAAGAGGAGGAGGAGGACGAGGAGCGCAGTCAGGAGAGCTGGGGCCTCGAGGAGAAGAGACCGGAAGGAGTCCAAGAGAAGAGGGCCCAGAGGCCCGGGAAGTACCGCTACAGGAAGTACAAACGAGACGAAGAGTCGTTGGGCGGCGAGAAGGAGGAAGAGGAGGAGGAGCGTAGCCAGGAGAGCTGGGGCCTCGAGGAGAAGAGATCAGAAGACGAAGGAGGCGACGGAGAGGTCCGAGAGAAGAGGGCCCAGAGGCCCGGGAAGTACCGCTACAGGAAGTACAAACGAGACGAAGAGTCGTTGGGCGGAGAAAATGAGGAAGAGGAGGAGCGTAGCCAGGAGAGCTGGGGCCTGGAGGAGAAGAGATCAGAAGGAGGCGCAGAAGGAGTCCGAGAGAGGAGGGCCCAGAGGCCCGGGAAGTACCGCTACAGGAAGTACAAACGAGACGAAGAGTCGTTGGGCGGAGAAAATGAGGAAGAGGAGGAGCGTAGCCAGGAGTCCTGGGACGTGGGTAAATCAGACGATGAAGAGGAGAGACAGAAGCGCATCTGGAAGCCGACGCATCGCTACCACCACAAGAAGAAGTTCAACAAGCGCGCCGACGAAGAGGAGGATGAGGAGGAGGAAGATGGCGAGCGCAGCCAGGAGAGCTGGGGCCTCGACAAGAGGGCGTGGCGGGCCGGCCGCTTCCACCAGAGGAGGCACAAGCGCGACGAAGAGGAGGCCGGGGGAGAGCCCGACGAAGAGCGCAGCCAAGAGTACTGGGACTTCGACACGGGGAGGGAGAGGAGGGACTGGAGGGCCGGCCGCTTCCACCAGAGGAGGCACCACAAGCGCGACGAAGAGGAGGCCGGGGGAGAGCCCGACGAAGAGCGCAGCCAGGAGTCCTGGGGTCTGGACAAAAGGGACCGGAGGGCCGGCCGGGTCCAGAGGCGTGATGAAGAGCTCTCGGAGGAAGCGAGGGAAGAGCCCGACGAAGAGCGCAGCCAGGAGTCCTGGGGCCTGGAGAAGAGGGACTGGAGGGCCGGCCGCTTCCACCAGAGGAGGCACCACAAGCGTGACGAAGAGGAGGCCGGGGGAGAGCCCGACGAAGAGCGCAGCCAGGAGTCCTGGGGTCTGGACAAGCGGAGCGGGAAAGAGGGGGCGGGGCCAGAGAAGCGCGTCTGGAAGCCGAGCCACCGGTACCACCACAAGAAGAAGTTCCACAAGCGAGGCGGAGGAGAGGAAGACGAGGAGGAACAGAGGGAGGAGGAGGACGAGGAAGACGAGGAAGAGGCAGCGAGGTACTTCTACGTTTCCGTCGTATCCGACTGCTTCCGCTTTTTTAAATTTGGAAAGTTTGGGGTCACCCTGACAATTTTGTATTTTCCATTAAAACTCTTATTTTATTTATTATAATTAATTATAACATAGATATAAAATAAAGTCGAGATATTAACGAGGTTATAAATAATTATTTTTATTGTAAATATTAATGTTCTTAATAATAATGTTCTTCAAGGCCGGTTGTATAGCTTCTCTCAGCAGCATAACTGTTTTCAGCTGCGCTCACATAGAAAGGCTTGGTGGGGGTTTCCTGCCCCTCCGCTAGTCTTCTAAGGCACACCTGAGGAGACTATCGGCTCTTCTTGTTTCTCAGGTATCTGGGCGAGAAGCAAAACCCGGGGAGCTTCAGAGGGTTCTACCCCCCCGCCTGGTACCAGAGGGATTCAGACCAGCAACCAGCGGCCCCCAACAAGGTGGGCATCATGTGTGTGTGTGTGTGTGTATTTTGTGTGTGTGTATTTTCAATCAAATACAATATTATTCTATATAAGATACAAAATAGAAAGACTGAAAAGGTAAAGGTAGAAGCAAAAAATAAATATTTTAATATCAAATAAATCAGAAAATAGATATAAAATAAAGACAAATAACAAAGAAAGAAATATATATCTAGATATCCATCTTCCATACATATACAAATGTAATCACATTTATAACTCAAGAATTGTTTTATAAATAATTCCTTTGAAAAACAAAAATGAGTTAAATCATTCTTATATCCATTTTAGCAGTATTCCATAATTGGACCCCTACAATAGAAATACATCTTTTTTTAATCCTTTTTTTAGCCTTTTGTACAGTAAGATTAGTAAGATTTAGATTTATATGTATATATATATTTATTTTTTTAATATATGAAACAAATAAGAACGGAATCTGACAGCGCCATCCATATTTTGTCCTTATTTTATGAGCATTTTTAACATTTACACCTCGTGGATGTCATGGTATTTAGCATATAGACCAAACATTAATTTTCTTAATATTTTTGTGATCCCTAAAGTTGTGATACTTATTCTGTCCGTCAGTTTGTTCAACATTCCCTGATTCTGCCTTTCATGTTTTCCAGATGGATGAACTGGCCAAGCTGCTGAGCTTCAAGATGAACCAGCTGGCCCAGCGCTCCCACCAGGAGGCGCCCAGGAGGAGCAGCGTGCAGCGAGCAGGAGGCCAGCAGGAGGTAGGGAGGAGGAAACAAAAAGGAGCTTAGGGAGGAGGAAACAAAAAGGAGCTTTTATGAGCGACGTGACGATGCAAATATTTAAACGGAAATCTACTTTACCAACAATAATCTACCCTGAGAATATATGCATGTGTGTTTTGTATATTAGAAACATCTTCCCCTGTGTATTCAGCTGACCCAGTAGAGCCTGCACCCCTCACTGACCACTAGGGGGCGGAGGGGAGTAAATACTAAAATAAATACGTATACTAAAATAAATACTAATACCAAAATAAATACTAAAATAAATACTAAAATAAATACTAATACCAAAATAAATACAAATACTAAAATAAATACGTATACTAAAATAAATACTAATTCCAAAATAAATACTAACATAAATACTAATACTAAAATACTTCCCAATACTTAAATAAATACTAAAGTAAATACTAAAATAAATACTAATTACTAATACATTAAAATAAATAATACTAAAAGAAATACTAAGTACTAATACTAAAATACTAAATATACGGAGGAAACAATATGGACGTCTCCATGGAGATGTGAGGACTCGGCCTTCAGAGCCACAGAACATATTATGCATATTTGCAAATATAAATCCAGAGCATGTCCTAAATACATAATTAAAAGGGAAGTAACCGATATTTTCAGGGCCAGCGACGACTTTTTATTACCCGGCTCAGATCGATTCTTCAGCGCCTCCTTTTCTCCGTTTGTATTTTCCACATTTGTCTTTTTACGGCTGCTGCAGTAATCACACTAAGGCGCCTGTGATTAAGCAGTTAAAATCACGATAAGCCCATAAAATAAAATAAAATATATATTTTAAAGAGCGAGATGGCCTCTCAGATCTCCCGATTGGGTCGTGTAACGTTGGATGTGCAAAACAATCGACTAATTTATGCAGATTGCATCATCGCATTTTAATTGTTCAAAAGGCGAGGCAACATTTTTTTTTTCTTGCATTGAATTTTTGGGCATTTTTAATTATAAATGTAATAGTAATAATACATTATATTTAACAATCATTTATTTAGTATTTAAATTAAGAATTGTGTTTATTCTTTAATACATTATATTAAAGAATATTTAATATATATATAATAAATGATATTAAAGAATAATTATTTACAAAAAATGTTTTATATAAATATTAAACTTTATATAACAAGTACAATTTATGACAAATTAAAACCGTATGTGACGGTGTTGTTGCTGACGTGTCACTACCCGTGTCTCCAGGAGAACGCGCTGGACAACCTGGTGGCGATGGACACGGAGCTGCAGAAGATCGCCGCCAAGTTGCACGACAACGCCGCATGAGTCATCAACTTAGTGTTTATCAGCGTGTTTGTGATATTTTGATGTTATCAGCATGGGAATGGTTTTGATGTTTACACATGAATATATAAAGAGAAAATACGCGATTAATGATTCAAATCATCTTGTTTCTGAAGAGTTCGTTCAATCTGCACCTCAATAAAAATAAAAAAGAAGTTATTCTGGGACCAAAACAAACATCTCTCTGATTATTTCTTGATTTTGAAAACACACGGCGGAATCTTTAGCTCTGCTTTTTAATTCTGTGAAGATACAGTCAAATGGCACTTTATGCAGAACAAATAATAATAATAAAAGTGTCAACGTAGAAGCTGGAGAGCATCGACTGTGGGGGGAAAAAAGTCTGTACACCCGGTTTTGGAGGCATAAGAAACAAATGCGTACTTAACTCTCTCCACACACACACACACACACACACACGCACACGCATGATTATGTCCACGGTTGCTTACATAATACATGCCCCGAGCTCGCAGTGTATCCAAGATGAGGGGAGACGACTCTGATGAATGCAGACACGCCGCCGCGCTCACACCGGAGGCGTCGACAAAGTGGAGCGGAAAGACGAGTCGACGCTGGAGAGAAATCATAAAACGGCCTACAGGCAGCTGGGAATGTGCCCCGAGAAGATTTATACTCTTCTCGCACGCGTTCATCCGTCAGTGTCGGTCCACTTTCTGTCTCTTTGCCGCCGGCTCGCCGGCTCTCTGGGATTTGGCGGGCTTGGCGTCGTCCACGGCGACCGTCGTCCCCGAGAGGATGAAGCCCCCGGCGCCGCTCATCAGCAGCAGGGGGTGTGTCCTGTTGGGCAACACCTGGGGAGACATGCAGGAGTCAGGAGTCAGGGGGGGGGGGGGGGGAGACGGACTATTGCTGCTGCTAGTTGAGTCATTTCTGCATCGCAGTTCAATCAACAATAAGAAGATATTAATTACTTTCCTCCTCCAGCTCTCCAGATTTAGGAGGGAAATAATTGGGAAATTAGCAGAAAATGTTTTTTTGCAACAGTTCTGATGATTTATTTTAATTGTTCAAAAAGGCAAAGCATTTTGAATTATAAATGTAATAAGAATAATAAGTTATATTAAATAATATTTTTTTTATTATTTTGATTTAAATTAAGAATTTAATTTAAATTAAGAATTGTATTTATTCTTTAATAAATTATATTAAACAATATTTAATATACATATAAAATAATATATTTAATATATATATAAAATAATATATTTAATATATATATATAAAATAATTAATTATATATATATATATATATAACAATATACCTCAAACCAGAGACTGAGTGTAAACGTGTACCTGGTAACGTCGGAGCCAGGTGTCTGTGAGTCGGAGGTTCACCGTACCGCCGTGCTCCTTGAGCTTCGTGAAGCACTCGATCAGAGGCTGCAGGGAAGGGAGGACACACACACACACACACACACACACACACACACACGCACACGCGCACACGCGCACACGCGCACACGCGCACACACACACACACTTTTTTTAGCAACATAAGCACAACAGAGGGAACAATGGCAGCGACGTGATCGTAATCCTTGATGCACAGATTGCAATTTTCTCGGTTGATTTGAACTCCATTAATCATTCTAAGAATTCTAAGAACTTGACGTTGAGGCTCTGGATTCAACCAAGTGTTGTTGTAAACCATTGAAACATTATAATTGTTATTCTCATCTGCTAATTTGCATGAAACCTACGATACAAATGATTAGGAAACACATTGTCATTTGTATTAAACCTTGAGGGGGGGGGGGAGAGAAATGTTATTTAAAGTTTATTACAATATGCAAGTCAATGCAACCTCCGTTAGGGCTAGCAGGACGGTGCCAAGGAAAAGACACCATGCCGTCAATTTAAACAGCATAAGTGTCTGATTTATGACCACAAGTCTATGCTTCATGTGTTAAAGCTGCATTCTCTCTCCTGACCACCAGAGGGCGACTCCTCTGGTTGTATAGAAGTGTATGCGTCATGTTTTAAAGCTGCATTCTCTCCTGACCACCAGAGGGCGACTCCTCTGGTTGTATAGAAGTGTATGCGTCATGTTTTAAAGCTGCATTCTCTCTCCTGACCACCAGAGGGCGACTCCTCTGGTTGTATAGAAGTGTATGCGTCATGTTTTAAAGCTGCATTCTCTCTCCTGACCACCAGAGGGCGACTCCTCTGGTTGTATAGAAGTGTATGCGTCATGTTTTAAAGCTGCATTCTCTCTCCTGACCACCAGGGGGCGACTTCTGTATATAACTGCCTTCTCTCTTGATGCATTCCCCCAGTAAACATGGTAAACATGAGTTTACGCCTCAGTCTCTAGTTTCAAGTCGTCTTCTATACAGCATGATGTCATCATTTAGTACTTCACGGTCATTGTAAACGCGTTGCTGCGCCGCTCACCTCTTTGTACTGGGAGTAGACGACGAAGGGCCTGGACGGGGAGAGGAACTTGATGAGGCCCAGGAGGACGGGGCACGGGTGGAACCGGCTGGCGATGACCAACCTGCTCGCCAAAAACAGACGATGGAGCAGACGTGTGCGTGAAACACGCCGTAAACCACACGATGGAAATGTGCTGGTCGGCACTCTGGTGGGAGGCGATGACTGGGAGACTTTTATGGTGACATGAATCTCATCCGTTATGCAGCTGAGAGGATTTCATACTGATGTGGAGAAAGTCAATCGACTAATCGGATCAATACGTGTCACCCTGGCAACGCTTCACCCATCAATCACAACAGAAACAGCGATAAACCGAGAGCTTCATTTTACATGACGGGGAAACGGCAGAAGCCATCACCGCGCCGCGAGGACACGGCGTGAACACGCTTAACGACACGTTTTTACGGTCGTCCTCACAGATCCGTTGTAATCGCCGTGTTTACTGCGCGGTGTAAGAGGAGGAAGAGGAGGAGGGGAAGAGATAAAAGTAGAAACACCCACCCGTCTGCATTCCTGCCCTCCAGCAGGGCGGCGGCAGAGGCCAGCTTCTTCCGCTTCTCCTCCTGCTTCGCCTTTCTTTCCTGAGCCTAAAAATAAAATATAAAAACATGAAGGTAGGATATTGACGCCCTTTCAGATCAAATTCTCCTTTTTTCCTTTTAGAACCAAGCGAAAGATTTAGGACTGAAATAATGTTGGCAATTGGCCGAAAATCTGTCCGCAAGAGTTCTGATACTTTATTTAATAAAAAAAAAAGGCAAAGCAAGAATGTTTATACTGGCATTTAATAATTATTTTTTTAAATTATAAATGGAATAATAAATTATATTAAATAATAATTTATTTTTATTTAGAATTAAGAGTTTTATTTAATTTAAATTAAGAATATATTTAAAGTAAGAATTTAATTTAAATTAAGAATAACATTTTAATTCTAAGAATTAAATTAAATTTTAATTACATTATAAAAAAGAATTTAATTTAAGAATTTAATTATAATTAAGAATGTAATTTTAATTAAGAATTTACTATATAATCTTTAACAAATTATATTAAAGAGTTATTAATTACTCAAACTTTATAAAGCCATTGTGAGCAGCATGGCAAATGATGCTGTTAATTCTCGCCCTTACAGGTGTGACACACTCGCACTGACCAATACTGACATTTCATTCATAAAGTTTGAATGACAAACAATTAGCAAAGAATTTATAACATAATAATAAGATGGATACAACATAACTCAAACATACAGGCTTATTCCTGTTGCTTCTGAATATAAATGACAGTAAAACTAAAACTAAGTTGGGTGGGGTTAGCATCGTGGGCGTACTTTGACTTCGACGCGTTTCTCTCTCTCCTCCATCTCCGGGTCCTTGATTTTCTCGGCGCCACTGTTGGACTCCATTTTCAGCTCCTCCGGACAGCTCGTCGGTTCTGTCGGTTTCGTTGGTTCCGTCTCCATTTTTGGTTCCTCCGGACCGCTGGCCGGTTCCGTAGGTTCCGTCTCCATTTTCGGTTCCGTTGGTTCCGTCTCCATATTCGGTTCCTCCGGACTGCTGGCCGGTTCTGCCTCCGGCGGGTTTCGCTCCTCCTCTGCAGCCACAGCGGCCGGCTTAGAATCTGTCGTGATGAGGGAGAACGTCTGCATCAGAGGAACGTCACAATATCTTAAAGCCTACGTGTAGTTTATAAAAAAGATGACAGGTTCACACACATGGTGACCAATGGGTGTCCAGGACGTTTCAATAACTTTAAACTTACGATTTTTTTTTTTTTATCTCGGTGTGAGAAAATGTCGTATTTAAACTAACAATAACAATTCCAAAGCCTACAGTATAAAACCTTAAATGACTCAAATGAATGAGACAATAGTTTAGATGAAAAGAATAAACATTTATGTCTTTTCAGTGAAGATGCGTTCACTTGCAGCGCGGAAAATGTGTGACTATGAAAGAACGTGCGTACGGCGGCTAATCATTTGAGCGTCAATCTTTTAAAAGCATATTAAGTGTAAATGCAATATATGAATATAACAAATTCCCATGACTTTTTAAAAACTTTGGGTATTTTTTTTTTGGGGGGGGATTTTCCTATCCTGGAAATAACCAGTTTAGAATTACCTGACTTTTTCCAGGTTTTCCATGACCGTACGAACCCTTATAATTAGCATTCCCAGGCAATCAGCTCTATTTTGCTCCTGCGTTGCATCTGAAAACGAAGCTACACACACATCTTCAGAGAGACACACGCGGCTCTACCATCAGCGGGCTCCTTGGTGTCCAGAGTGCCCGCCAGCAGAGCGTTGACATGGCAGATGGGAAACTCGTGCAGCGTGTCGTGGAAATGTGCCGGGAAGCCAAAGCTCTCCACACCCGCCCGTACGGGCCCACCTCCGGGGAACATTTGGATCACCGAGCCGTAGCCTGGATGAGGGGGAACCACAGGCTGAATATGCATAAAAGTGAAAAGGCGAAAGTGCTTTTTTGCATCGTTTATAGGGAGGAAGTTCCCGGGGCGGACGTACCGCCCATCCTCTCCATGACGGAGCCCAGCACGAGGCCGGCGCACGTCTCGAACACCAACACTTTGCTGCCCGCGTGGATGTTGGCCAGAGTCAACATCTGGGCCAGCATGTCGTAGCGCATGTGGCTGCGTCAAAGGAAAAAAACACAGGCGCCATATCTTGTTGTTGTCCTTGTGAATTTTATTCAGTCGATCATTGCAATACAATATTATTCTATATAATATATAAGAGAGACTGAAAGGGTATAGGTGGAAGCAACAAATGCTTAGATATTTCTATCCTAAATTATTATAATCAAATAAATCAGAAAATTAATAT
Organism: Liparis tanakae; assembly: GCA_036178185.1. NCBI lineage: Eukaryota > Metazoa > Chordata > Actinopteri > Perciformes > Liparidae > Liparis > Liparis tanakae. The sequence goes on along the minus strand of CM070101.1, from coordinate 17,785,515 downwards.
AAAATAAAGAAGAATGGAGAAAAAAAATAAAGAATTACACATAACCTACATCTACATCAACCTACATCTTCCATATATATATATATATATATATATATATATATATATATATATATATATATATATATATATGGAAGATGTATGTTGATATATATATATATATATATATATTTTTATTTTAAAATAATAATAAATAAATGTTTCTCTCTTAAGATTTTATTTTTTGGCACACGCAGGAACATCATGTGTGAAAGTTTTATATATATATATATATATATATATATATATATATATATATATATATATATATATATATATATATATATATATATACACATATATACACACACACACACACACACATATAAATATATAAATAGACATGTATTATTATAATCCAAAAAATTAATCAGAAAATGTATATAAAATAAAGAAAAATAATAATAATATATATTGACATACGTCTATATACATACATACAAACATACATATGGAAGATGTATGTTGATATACATTTAATTTTTTATTTGCTCACTCACCAGATCTTCCCCGGTTCCCGGCCGTGGTACATCATGGCCAGGATGCGGCAGGATGGTCTTAGAACCGTCACAGTATTTTCATACCTGGAAAAAAAAAAAAGCAGGGGAACCATTGACATGGATCCCAGCGCGCAGCAGGACGCCGAGTGACGCTCATCGGGGGTGCATCGTCATCGCGAGGGACTCACTTCTTCTTTTTCTTCTTGATGTACTTATCCTGAGCGTATTTAGTCTTGTCTCTGAAGGTAGAGCTGTTGTCCACAAGCTGCTGGATGATTTCCTGTAGAGAGAAAACACACATGTCTTAATCCTGTCTTTTTATTACACCGACACAATACCCGATTGTTTTAAGAAATGAAATATGTACATCTTTAAAAATGCATCACACATATATTGACTTCTGACTTCTGTCTTTCAAATTAATGGAACATTTCTAATGCAATTATGTTAGTAAATCAACAATTTAAAAGATTTCACTGAGCCACCAGTGATACAAGGTATTATTCTTGTTTCTGGAACAACGCGTTTGTATGTTTTTATTAACCACAGGTGACTTTTTAACTGCAGCGATTGTACCCGTGTCCTCGTATTGTATTGTATATATCGTTGTTGTACTTGCTGCTTTATGGACTCACGAGTCTGGAATAAAGTAATACGAGCACGTTCTCCAACCGCTTCGTCTCGCTCCGCTGCCACAAGGAACGCTACAGGAGAACATTCCTGCCCACGGCCATGAGGCTTTACAACAAAGCACCTCCTACCAGAAACTTGCAATAACTCACTGTACATATTCACATTCATACCTACACTGTTGATCTGCACGGCATACATTTCATTTACACTACACACATACACACACTTTGCATTTTGCACATATTTTATTTAATTTTACAGTGCTTTATTTATATTTACATTTACATATATGTTGTGTATATGCTGTGTATATATACATATATATTTTATTTTATGTTATTTAGTATTTTATATTTCACACTTTCTTTCTTTCTTATACTTATATTTTATTGTGTTTAGTTTTATCAGGCTGCTTCTGTTGGCAACAAATTTCCCCTTGGGGATTAATAAAGTATATTTCATGTTTCCACCTGCCAGTTCCACGTGTGTCATCGCCCCTCTTGTACCTGATCCTTCAGACCTTGTCCTTTCAGGACCTCGATGTCATCTCTGGTCAGCTTCTGGGATTTCCCATCGTCTAAAATGTTCCTGTTGTCGGTGCCCGCCTCCTTCGCATCTGGGAAGAACACAGATTAGCACTTCAGTGGCTCTTAAATATCTCTTATTATGGTACTTTTGTAGTTTGACTATGTAGAGGAAATGTTACTTTCTGTATTCTTGTTGTTCTTAGTTTGTAATCCAGGTTGAAATGCACTTATTGTAAGTCGCTTTGGATAAAAGTGTCTGCTAAACGACATGTAATGTAAAAAGAGAAGAGGATGAAGAGTGGAAAGGAAAACATGCAATAGTGCTTCACGAGGTCCTGCATGCAGACATTAACGCAACTAGTGCGTGTGTGTGTATGCGCGTGTGCGTGTGCGTGTGTGTGTGCGTGTGTGTGCAGGTAACACACCGGCGGAGCTCTCGGTGTCTTTGGGCTTCCTCAGCTGCAGGGTCCCCCCGGGCATGACGTCGAAGGTGCAGCCGTACAGCTGGCCCACGGCGGAGTCCGGGAGGAACCACTGCCTCTCAAACATCACCTTCCTGGGGGAGGAGAGGTGAGGTAAGACCGCAGGACACGCACACATTGAATGGCTTTCTACGTGTGTATTAAAGTTACGGAGGCACGCACGTGAGGCTTTTTTTTGTTCTTGTTGACTTACTTCTTCGGTTGTATTTGCACCGCTTTGAAGATATCTCCCCGCTTCAACACCACGTAGTCCCCGGCTTTAATTCGGTCCAGAGAATCCTCGTCCACGGTGTCCGCCATGACACTTTACGACCGAGTAAACCGTCTGGGAGATGAGCCGTTAGGTTCCGGTACTTCGGTTTAGCAGAAAATACCACACGAGCACGGAGTGGAGGCAAAAACCGGCAAAGTCTATTTCCACGTGTTAGCTTTGGTTTCCCTAGCTCCTCCAGGGCGAGTAATCGATCGCGGATTGATGACATCGCAACGCTTTCGATCTGGTCCTCTGTGATTGGCTGGATGTGCCTCAGCCAATAGGAGCGAAGTGCGATGACTGGGCGGAAATGTAGATGTCAGAATCATCGATGAGCAGGAACTACGAGAGGGAGGGGGCGTTAAAAACGAGAAACCTTTGGGCTTTTCCAAGTCAGGGACAAGTAGAGATGATCAAAACATCGCGAGAGCGAATGATAGAACAATATTAAGATAAAAAACTGTCGACTTATATGGCGAATTCATTTTAGAAGATTACTTTAACAGGACCACAAAAGTGCTCCCAATTCAGATTATGAATTATGCTTCCCTATCAATTAAATTATGTTATCACAATATGTGGAATATTTGCCGAATTGTCCTACAATTCAATTAATTGTATTTTTTATATTTCCACAAATCATACATAACTGGATAATAGATGATGTGGAATAATAATAATATTAATATTAATAATAATAATAATAATAATAATAATAATACATTGATTTTATAAGGGGCCTTTCAAGGCACTCGAGGTCGCATTAAAAATGGACACAATAAAAAAGCAGAACAGTTAAAAATGATAATTCTGTTAATAATTCTGTTATGTCACATTTGTAACATTGACTTTTTTAATGTTTTATGACACTGTTGAATTAAAATAGTATTTAATGTGTAAGTTATATTAAGGCATATTGATGACCCGTACCTATCACCATGGGAGCTGATGCAGCTGAACTGTATTTCCACACTATAGGGATGGAAACATGGCAGATGTGAGACCAACATCACCACTCGGATGGGTGCGTTTAATTTCCCACCATGGGGCGCACACAATCTGGTGTTTTATGACTGTTAATAAACACTGTGCCAGCTCCACCTGCCCTCCACTAATGGACAGCAGGGGAGTAGCGAGGCGGCCGAGAGAACAAAACACAGCTATGCCTATACCCCGATGAGTCAGATTAAAGTTTGAATAAACTTGGTCGTATTTAGACAAATATACTAAGTAAGTTCTGAAGCGTGGAGTGTTTCTCAAAGCTGGTTTGTACGTCATATTGTTATTGCAGTCCTGAATGGCGAGAATTAACTGCACGATTTGTCACACTGCTCACAATTGCCTTAAAAAGTTTTAGTAATTACTTATTCTTTAATATAATTTATTAAAGAATACATTAAATTCTTAAAGTAAATTCTTAGTTTAAATTAAATTCTTAATTTACATGAAATACTTAATTTAAATAAAATTCTTAATTTAAATTAAATTCGTAAATAGAATTAAATCCTTAATTTAAATTAAATTCTTAATTTAAATTAAATTCTTAATATAAATTAAATTCTTAATTTAAATTAAAAAAAAAATTATTATTTATCACAGTTTAATATTATTGCTCTTTATTCTTCTAAATTTGCCTTCCTTCATGATAAGCATAGAAGCTCATCAGTCATCGCAGTACAGGAATTAAGACAACATCAACTCCAAATGAACAAAATGTAGAAGTTGTGAAATACAAAAAAACACATACCCTTTAATGATTTTTTTACAAAATGATTTCCTGTCTTAAACAAGGGCATCTCTTCACTTTTAAAAAGAAGAAGAAAAAGAGTAAAACAAGTTGTGAAATACAAAATAAAAAAACACCCTTTTATGATTCTTTACAAAATACGGGCATCTCTTTAAAAAAAACACAAAAACGGCTAATTCCTACAAATATCAATGCATCCGAGTTTTTTGAGAGAATCTTGACATATTTACATCATCGCCATTATTATTTATTTTTTAGTGCAGGGTAAGTCGGCTATAACTGTTCACAGCAGGATTTATAATGACTCGATGACATCCTCGTCTTTCCTCGTCTTTCCTCATTCTTGGCCTCCGGTTAGTTTGTGGAACAGTTCTTCGTCTAGCGTCTCGTTCTGGTCTTTGGATCTCGTGGACAGGAAGATGTAGCCGCCGATGAACTCGTGCACCACCTTGCAGTCGCAGCTCAAGCAGCAGAAGGCCATCGACACGTTCTGGTCGAACTCGATGGTCACCTGGAACCACGGAGGAAGAAGAGTTCACGCCCTCCGACCCGACATCGTCGTAAACACATGCAGGGGTACGGAAAGTATCTAGACCCCGTTAACATGTTCACTCGTCGTTTCACTGCAGCCATTCGGCACTTCCTTTGACCTCACGATTCTCATTGGCTCACTCACTGTGAGCTGTGAGGTCTTATGTAGACAGGTGTGTGCCTCTCCTCATCAAGTCCAATCAGGTTATTTAAACACAGCTGGACTCCAACAAAGGAGTCGACCCAGGGCCGTTTGTAGGATTCAAAGAAGACCCAAGAGGAGATTTATGACAGTTGTGTGTGTGTGTGTGTGTGTGTGTGTGTGTGTGTGTGTGTGTGTGTGTGGGGGGGTATCCATTGTTCGAGACAGAATTTCAGGGTCATAGTGATATTTCATGCTCGTTTGGACACTATCAGTGTGATAAAGATGAACTAATTAAGTGTCAAATATCCCATTCAATGGAAAAAGATATTATAATAATATATATTTTTGCAAAGAATAGAGAGATTACTTTGAGCGAACCTCATCGGCTGTAGGCTCCTAACTTTTAAAGCCGGTAATACCAAATTATTTGGGGGGGCCGAAGATCATTTGAGGGGGACCGAAGCCCCCCTACTATAGGCCTAACAATGCTCCAGAGTAGAGCCATCTCCAGAAGGACCAGAAGAAATGGACAGCGTGGGAGTTAATATGAGCGTCACAGCAAAGGGTCTGAATGCTTATTACCATGTGATATTTCAGTTTTTCTTTTTTAATACATTTGCAAAAAAAATCTACATTTCTGTTTTTTCTGTCCAGATGGGGTGCTGAGTGAACATTATTGAGAAATAAAATGAACTTTTTTGATTTTAGCAAATGGCTGCAATGAAACACAGAGTGAATATTTTAAAGGCGTCTAAATACTTGGGACCATGAGATATTTCAGTTTTTCTTTTTTAATAAATTTGCAAAAAATTCTACATGTCTGTTCTTTTCTGTACAGATGGAATGCTGAGTGAAAATTAATGAGAAATAAAATGAACTTTTTTTATTTTAGCAAAAGGCTGCAAAGAAACAAAGAGTGAATATTTGGCGTATAGTTGGCGGCCTCTCACCTGTCTTATCTCCCAGTTCACGTTCCACTGCTTCATGTTGGCGAACCTCCAGGTGGTGACGGGCACCCCGGAGGACATGTCCATACGGATCAGACGGTTGTAAGAGATCCCCAGGATCTCATCCTTCTTGCCGCCTTTGAATCTGAAACGCCATAAAAGAATGACCGAAATCATAATTCACAAACTGCATGAAGTTAATAACTCAAAAGAAGGACATCTACCTCCCTTTAAAGTCCATTATACACAAGGACCTGGGTGAAAAGTGACCCTCTAAGCCCGGGACAGTGGCTGGAAATATACTTTATGGAAACATTGACTCTCTTCCTAAGGTTCAAATGAGCAACGCTGTGGAAAATGGACTTAATGCAGGGAAAAGAAGAGTAATGTTCTCAGCTGGCCTGAACAGAAAGGATCAAAAAGAGCGATTGATGACCCTCTAATAATTTACTTTACTATATTACATTTAATTTAGCTTTGGATCAAAATGTCAGTTTATATAGCGTTTTATAAGGTTTTCAAAGACACTTTACATGTTACATTCACACACGGTAGACACAGGTACAGGGAGCTACAAGGTTTATAAGCTACATTTACACATACACTGCATTTACAGAAACAAATATTTCTGCCACTCCGTTTTCAAAAATAACGTACACACACGGTCGTTTTCAAAAAAGTTTCTGTTTCTATGAACCCGCATGAATACGCCGTCCGCATACGTCCCATAGGACGCTCACATGACGTGAAGCATCTTTAGTCGCACACTGTGACGTTTGACCACCTAAAACTCTGTTTGACCTCGTTCACACGCAAACACAAAAACAGAGTTTTCAGAAATCTCCACTTTGGCCAGAGTTTTTAGAAATGATCGTTTTCCGTGATAAAACTTCAGTTTTTGTGTAAATGAAAGGCCAAAACGCATGAAAATATATGCGTCTTCCCATCGTGTAAACGGGGTCTGAGTGTCTTGCTCTAGGATACATCGACTAGGGCGGATATTGAACCGCCAACCCCCTGATTGGAAGACGGACCGTATAACCACTTAGCCACAGTCGAACTCTCAATATATATGTTGTACTTTTAATTCTTTCACTCTCCCTTTTTTTGTCATTAATGATGTTTAGTCACATTTCTTTGTTCAGTGAAACAAAAACAAAAATATAAATATAAAGTAAAAAAAAAGAAAGAAATACACTTATCACAATATAGACAATGTCTCCTTCTGTACCTGACGATGTAGTAGTTGATGCCGAACTCCGGCAGCGACTGCCAGGCCTGGATGAAGCGCATCTTGGCCTCCATCAGGGACAGCCGCGCGATGTTCTGATGGGCCTCCAGGATGCGCGTCGTCAGCTTTGAGAAAACGATCACCGGAGTTAGATTTAAAAAAAACGGTGATGAAAGACAGACGGCGTAACCATGGCGCCTGCAGGCCGAGTCCCCCGGTGTACCGACCTGCTTGGTCTTGTGCTTCTTGGTGTAGCGCGGCGAGAAGAAACACTCGGCGTTCATCTCCATGGCGTCGAGGTCGGGAGCCGCCTGGCCAGCAGGGGGCGCCAGACTCTTCATCTGCAGGAAGGACTGGATGTTCTTCACTTCGGACTTGTAGGAGCTGTAGGCCATCGTCTTGCCCTTGGAGGCCAGGATGCACGCCGCCTTCCACTTGGCGTACTGCGTCTGCTGCGCGGCACATTTAGAGACGGCTTAGCGACACCGGGCAGAACCGCGGGTCACCGCGAGAAAAAACATTTGAAGCGAAGAAGAAGTAGGAGGGAAGAAGAAGAAGAAGAAGAAGAAGAAGAAGGAGGACGAGGAAGATAGAAGGAAGAAGAGGGGAAGGGGAAAAGAAAAAAGAAGGAGGAGGAATGAGGAAAGTGAGGAGGAAGAGAAGGAAGGAGGAGGAAGAAGAAGGAAGAAGAAAGAGGAGGAAGAAGGAGGAGGACGGAGGAAGGAGGAGGAGTGAGGAAGAGGAAGGAGGATGAAGAAGGAAGAAGAGGAGGAAGAAGGAGGAGGAGGAGTGACGAAGAGGAAGGAGGAGGAAGAAGGAAGAAGAGGAGGAAGAAGAAGGAGAGGAAGAGGAGGAAGAAGAAGGAGAGGAAGAAGGAAGAGGAGGAAGAAGAAGGAGAGGAAGAGGGGGGAGGAGGAAGAGGAAGGAGAAGGAGGCAGGAAGAAGAAGGAAGAGGGGGGGAGGAAGAGGAAGGAAGAGGAGGAGATAGGAAGAATACGTCAGAAGAAAAAGAATGCATCATAAGAAGAAGTAGAAGAAGAAGAGAAAGAAAGAGAAAAAGAAGATGAAGTAGAAGAATGCATGAGAAGAAGAAGAAGAAGAAGAAGAAGAAGAAGAAGAAGAAGAAGAAGAAGAAGAAGAAGAAGAGGGCCTTACGTTGTCACACCGGATGTAAACCTCGTTCATCCCGTCGGCGACCGGCAGCAGCAGCTTGATGCCGAACTTCTTCTCCGTGACGTTGACGTCGGGAACGACCTCACAGCCTGAAGAGGAGGAGGAGGGGGAAGAGGAGGAGGAGGAAGAAGAGGAGGAGGGTTATGAGCATGAAGAGTCATTTTGGGACATAGATACTTGAATGTCTGTTGTCTAAATGTTCTTTGTTGTTGTCGACTGTTTGCACTTTATTTATTACTTCAACACTTTATTACTAATATTTCACTTCATGTCGGACGAAAGAAACAAACATATTTTAGATTTTTCTGTACGTTCAACATTGGAAAATTGACAATAAAGATAACTTTGTGTTTTAATAAATATTTCCCTCCCCGTCGGGGTTCCCACTGACCTCGCAGGTGGAACTGCTCCATGGGTTCCCCGCTGGAGGCCTCCTTGCTCTTGTAGTAGGAGATGGTGGTGTCCTTGAACACGAACCAGTACTCTTTGTACGGCCGCAGCGTGAGGCGCTTGGGCCTGCAGGGAATGCAGAGGAATCATTATTTGGGCTTTTCTTTGGCTGCAATACACGTTACAACCATGATGCCTTGGAAGGGAAACAGTATAAACATTATTTATTCTCAGAGCAGTGAGCGGTTTCCTTTAAATCAATTATCAGACAACCTATAGGTCAGTGGTTCTCAACCTTTTTTCAGTGATGTACCCCCTGTGAAATATCTTTTCAGCCAAGTGCCCTCTAACTAGGCATTTTTGGTTAAATACACAGCGCTGTGCCATCAGCTGATTAAATATATAATATATAAAATGATCTACATGAACTTACACTAACAATCTATTTTTAAAAGATGTTTTTATTGGATGCCAATTTTAAATATATGTTTTACAAATCTCCCGCGCAATTTCCTTTTTGAACTTACACTTATATTCTATTTTTTAAAATATTTTTGTGATGGATGCTAATTTAAAATGTGTTTTTTAAATATCCCGTACAGTTCTCTTTTTGAACTTATATACTAATAATTTTTTCAATGGATGCTACTTTAAAATATATGTTTTACAAATCTCCCGTACAATTCTCTTTTTGAACTTACACTTATTTTCTATTTAAATTTTTTTTTTTTATGGATGCTAATTTATGCTATTTGTACATTATTTGTCACGTACCCCCAGGAGTGCACTTCCCCCATGTGAAAACCACTGCTATAACGCATTATGAGATAAGTGAATAACAGAAGAAGCATAAATACCCACAATACATGCGTATCGACAATATTTCACGCCTGTCGTATGAATCAAACTTTATGGCTGCGAGACACGATAAATTAGACGGATTTAAATGCACTCTCAGGTTTATAGGACAGCAAAAGATCAATTTCTAATGGAGGGATTTCACTCCAGTTATTCATGAAGGCTTCTTCATTTCAAGAGGAACAAAAAGGAGGGTTTACCTAAACAGCCGGAGGGAATCTGCCAGCTCTGGAATGTCTGTAATGTCTTCCTGGGGGCGGGACAAACAACTGTCAATTATCCTCCCGACATCGCCGTGTTAAGACATGCACTCAATCGGAGGCCCTGTACCCATCACTCCTGCTCCAAAAGAAATAACAGGTGTTCTGCTGTAACCAAATTACAGTCACCATCCACCTCAGAGTAAACCCATTTAAAAATATATATATATGTGTTACCAGAATTCTGTCGGTCAGTCCGCCCTCGAGCGTGACCTCCAGGTTGGACAGGGCGGCCTCGACTTCATCGACTTCCGGCTCGTTGGAGTGGTCCAGCGGTTCACTCGACAAGGTCAGCTTACAGATGTGATACTGAAAGTGAAGTCACATTTAAAGCTTTTTTTAAACTCTTCAGGTTGGTGCAGATCGGCCTCTGCCTCCGAAAGACCAAAACAGTGAGAAAAACTGTGTGTGTGTGTGTGTGTGTGGTTGTACTGGCATCCCACTGGGGACCGTCGAGGGTTTTTAACCCTTGGAGTGAGGACCGATATGCAAAGTGAGGACATTTAGGCCGGTGCTCGCTTTGTTTTCACTGATATGGCCTCTAGAGTGTGGTAACATGCTTCTCTCAAATTTTCAGCTTGTGTGTGTGTCCACACATAAAGGTCGCTCCTCCCCCACTCCCAATTTCTGATGATGCATGTGTATATATACACACACACACATGTGCAGTATATTATGTATGATTGTATGAAAAGGAATATTTATTTGTATTTCTGTGGGTGTTTTTGTGAGAATGAGGATTTTTTATGTTCCATATTTGACCACTAGTGTGTTCCTGCAGGGGGACTCGCCCCCGACCAGGTCTGGACGCGGTCCCAACCCCTCAAAGTCTCGGTCTCTGTCTCGGTCCTGATACCTTCTGATACTAAGAACACATTTGACGTTTCACTACTTTTCCCACTGTCTCTCTACCTCTACCTCCTCCTCCCCTCCTCCTCCTCTCTCCTGTGGGATTCTCCTCGTGTCCCGGCACGTCCTCTCATTGATGTAGACACCAAAAAGCGTCTCACCTGGACGGATACTAACCAGAGCTCCAAGACTGTGTACATAGACTGTGTCCATACAGCTGATTTAGGCCACTGTGCCAGCGGGCCAATCACAAGCCCCGTTCAATCAGGAGCGCCGTACACTATAGTTTAGTTCAAAGTTTATATAAAACCTTTTTTTTTGGATGCAAGTGACTCTACCTTCACCCACAGAACCTGTACGTCCCTTTCATGTCCACGATGGCCACGCTATCATGGTAGGGAATGTCCATATTTGTTAGGGGGCAATATCTGTCCCCACTGACTTTATCCAGGGGCATTGAAAAATAAATTGGGGGCACTTTTTGAAATTGTAAAATAACATTTAACCTTTTATTTAAAAATTGTAAATATACTTATATTAGGCTTCCAGTATATGAGCAATTGTTTAAAAAAACTGCAATAATAAAGACTATTAGGTAATAATAAGACTATTAGGTAATAATAATTAGGTAATAATAAGACTATTAGGCAGTAGTCTACAGATGTGTTTTCTGAGATTAATTTTTACCAAAAAAGCAAATAAGATATAAATCAGACAATTATATTTAAATGTATTCTAATTCATTTGTAGTTATTTATTAGAATTGTTTTAAACAAATATTAACAATTCAAACTTATTTATTATTTTTTTAATAATAAAACATTATATTTATAGATGTTGTTTGTGTGTGTACAAAAAGTATAGGAAGTACAGATAGGACACACACAACAAAGAACAAAAACAAAATACTATTAAATTATCAGAATTATTAGGACATTATTGGGTAATTTTGCCTCTCGTGACATCAAGGGCAACATTATATTCCTTAGGGGCAGTTTTGCCCTTTGCCCCCATGTATTTCCGACGCTGCACGTTCCTCACCTGTAATGAGGCGAACATCAGCATCTCCTCCTCCGTACAGTCGATCTCCTCCAGCAGGATGGACCAGCGAGCTTGTTCATACAGCTGGGTTATTCTGACGGCGTCGTACTTTAAAACAAATTAAATGTAATATAAAAAAACCTTCGAATCCAGTTAAATGTTCCTTCTTTTGTTCTTGTCTTTCTTACTTTGGGATTGAGGTCAAAGAAGACGTTGTACTTGAAGCGGAGCAGCAGCTTCTCTTCATCCAGAATGTCTTGTTCCATGAGGGAACGGGACGAGTCCAACCACCTTGGAATAAAAAAAAAAACCCGGTGAGGAGAGACGTGGGGGAGCATCAGAACCACTGTGAATGCGTAAAGAGACTCCTCCTCCTCCTCTACCCTGCGTTGTTGATGGCTTTGTCCACCGGCGACAGCGGCTGGTACATCTTGGCCAGCTCGCCGGGCGGCAGGTTGGGCTGCGACTCGGCCAGAGGGTTGTCTCCGAACCACAGGCTGGTGGCCGACACCGGCATCCCGTTCTCCGGGTCGTAGGTGGCCGTCATGGTCTTGCTGTACATGGGGCCTGGTTCGAGGAGGACAACGGAGTCGATGCGTGATGCAATAGGAACGTAGCGTATCGTGAAGATGCAAGATCAACTCGCTGCAGAGGAACATTGTGCCAGCTGTCTCCAATTTGGCCTTGGCTGCTGGCTGGTTGTTAGTCAGGCAGCTGCTCTGGCTGATTGGCAATCAGTCAGCAGCCGACGCCGGCCTGATAAAAGCTCTCAGTTGAGAGGGAAAATGAGCAGAGGCGCAGGCTTTGGGTGTGACAAATGAAGAAATGTTATCGAACGGAACCTCTTTGTTCGAGGCTGATCCTTGGAGCTTTTGGGGGAAACCCACGGGTAACGGCCTGAAAGAAAGCTGTTACAATTATTTTCAAAGGAAGAATACAATTTGACGGAAAGTCGAGAGGGTCTTATGAAAACGAGGGAATGAGGAACGGGAGCTACCGACATTGAAGGCGGCGGGGATCAACGGACTTAATTTTAATAAGAGTGATATTTTGGTCGGTGTGAAGGAACTCGGCGGCTTACTGAACAATTCTTTCACATCTCACTGAAGTGAGGTTGAAATAACTCTGAGGAATAAAAGACGCTGTCGCTTCTGGGGCCTGAAAGTTAATCTGAATGTCTCTGATTTCACGTTATTAAAATCCTTCTCAACGACTTTTTGGCAGAGCGGATTTTAGCAGGAAAGGAGCTGGTCAACCTCCTGAGCGAGGGGACCCTTAAATACTAGGGTTAGGGGATTGGGGTTAGTGGGTCAGTGGGTTAGGAATGGTTAGTGGGTTATTGGGTTAAGAATGGTTAGTGGGTTAATTCAATTTAGTTTATTTGTATAGCCCATTTTCACAAATTACAGTGCTTTACAATCTGTGATTGGTTATTGGGTTTGGAATGGTTAGTGGATTAGGAATGGTTAGAGGTGTTAGGGTTAGTGGGTTAAGAATAGTTAGTGGGTTAGGAATAGGTAGTGGGTTAGGAAAGGTTAGTGGGTTAGGAATAGGTAGTGGGTTAGGAAAGGTTAGTGGGTTAGGAATAGGTAGTGGGTTAGGAAAGGTTAGTGGGTTAGGAATAGGTAGTGGGTTAGGAAAGGTTAGTGGGTTAAGAATAGTTAGTGGGCTAGGAATGGTTAGTGGGTTAGGAATGGTTAGTGGGTTAGTTAGGAATAGTGGGTTAGGAATGGTTAGTTAGGAATAGTTTGTGGGTTCAGGTTAGGACTGATTAGTGGGTTAAGAATTGTTAGTGGGTTACGGTCAGGCATGGTTAGTGGGTTAGTGGTGGGTTAGGGGGCTACGGACCCTTAGTGAGTCTTTTGGGAGCTAAATCTATTTTTATAAAGCGATACCTTTTAACTCCAATAAGACATTTTACATGTAATAATCAAACTGATATAACTAACCAGGCCCTCCAGAGTCAAAATGAAACTTTTCCTATGACAGAATGACACGGGCTGAGAATATTAATTATTAAAACGTTCTCATAATATTCCGAGTGTTGGCCTGAGTCGTTCCAGGGATAGTTCTAGTACCTGTGCCCCCCGGCCCCCCGCTGAACAGATCAATGTCCCAGATGTCCTCCTGGGCCGAGTTCTTGTCTTTCTTCTTCTTCTTCTTGGAAGGGTCGTCGGGCGGCTTCAGCAGGGACAGCTCCTCTGATCTTCTGATGTCTGAGGGGACGAGGAATGAAGGCGGAAGGAAGGAGGAAGCAAGGCAACGTGGTGAGTCTTTCATTTTTAGATCAAGGGTCACGCTGCAGGGCCCGGAGAGGAAGGCGGGAGACTCACTGAGCATCAGGCAGATCTCCGCCACGGCCTTGAAGACCACGCTGGAGAAGCTGACGGTCATCTTGATGGTCTTCATGTTGGGCAGCTGCAGCAGCAGCGGCTTGTGCTGCGGCGTGTAGCGCAGCGTGGCGTCCGCCTGCGGGGGCACATTTGGGAAACACCTGTCAAGATGTGTAATTAACGTATTGCACTACCGTGCAAAAGTTTGGGGTCACTTAGAAATGTCCTTATTTTTCAAAGCACTGTTTTTTTAATGAAGAAAACAATAAATTAATCATAAATACTCTCTACATAGTTAATGTGGTGAATGACTATTCTCTGGATTTAATTTACATTATGTTATCGCCTTAGAAGACTAACAGAGGGGTACAAAACCCTTTTTTATGTGAGCGCAGCTGAAAACAGTTATGGTGGTGAGAAAAGCTATAAAACTGGACTTCCTTTGAGCCACAAGAAGAACTAAATTGATATTTACAATCTCATCAATGTCTCGACTATATTTTATATTCATGTTGTAATTAATTTGATAAATAAAAGTATGAGTTTAAATGGAAAACACGAAATTGTCCGGGTAACCCCAAACTTTTGAAGGGTTGGGGTCTGTCAAGGGACGACAGATGCAAATGAGCTGTTTAGCTACCATCTGGTACAGAGTATCAAATAGGGACATTTATGATTTTACTGTACATGTTCACTTTTAAATAAAGATGATAATAATAACACCAATGATGGCTCTTTACTGCCCAAAGAAGCTGCAAACAACATGCTTGAATGATTGCTTATGGCTTTGAATCTTCTACGCCACTCAGACATTCAAATAGTTTTTCGGCATCAACATAATGACAATCTAAAATATCAAATGACAGCTTTATTATAATGTTTACCTTCGCATTGAAAATGCAGAAGGTTATGTTTTGATCGCTGTGTATTTATTCATTTGTATGCGTGTAACTCAAAAAGTATTAAACCGAATCGCATGACATTTGGTGGGATGATTGGTTATTATCCAGGGACCATTTGATTCGATTTTGGGATCGATTGGGTCAAAGGTCAGGGTCATGAAAAGATAAAAATCTTCATTTTATCATAATTTCTATCCAATTGGCTGCAACTAATGCCAAAATGTTCATAATTGAATGCCCAATCTTGTGATATGCGAAGGTATGCGCTCTACAGAGTGCCCGTTCTAGTTTTTACTGATACAATCACGTTACCTGAATTCCATACTTGTCCAGAGTCCAGTGGGTCTTGAGGAGCCAGCACTTCCTCTGCTCCCACCACAGGGCGTGGTCGGACCAGTCCTGAGGAGCCTCTGATGACGTCAGATGTGTTACCACAATATATATATACATATATATATATATATATATATATATATATATATATATATATATATATATATATATATATATATATATATATATCATATCTCAAGTTTAGAAAGGGTTCTTGAGGTCGAGCTTTGGCTTCATATCTCCATCACCAACACTTTCTGTGAGCTTTGTATGAGTCTATACCGACAACCTGTTACATTACATTACATTACGGTTAAATAAGTAGATTTAAACCACGAGTACAAACTCAGAACTACAAGAATCAAGAAGGTAACATTTCTTTAAGAAAGACAAACTACAAAAAGACCATAGGTAATACCATAAATAATATAAGTTAGTGCCATTCAGGTGCTAATCCGTTTGGGGTGTTTTGGTGCGTCGGCCTAACTCCTCCCCGGTTGCTGACGAGCTGCTGAGTCAGCTATTGTGTCTGGTGCCGGTTAAGCCGTCCGGCTGAACGCTGCCGTCACGCCGCGGCGCTCCTCTGGAGGAAAGAGATATCAGGCCGCGGCTGAACTTTGGCCCCCGAGGCCACGCAAGCCGAATGCATTGTGGGCCAAACAAAGGGAGAGAAATGCAGCGCAAACAAGGGCGTGGCTCTGCTAACAGACGTGTTGCGGCAGCAGGGGGGGGAGAATGGGGGGGGGGGGGGGGGAGCGTGTGTGAGCCGGACTTACTAATCTTCTCCACCAGCTTCAGCATGAGGCCTCCGATGTGCAGGTCCCCCTTCACCCTCAGCTTGAACTTCATGGACTCGTCTCCATCCTTCTGGTCCACCTGCACCAACAGCTCCCACGACGTCTCCCCGTACTCCGCGGCTGTGATCATGGCCGCCGTCTTGAAGAGCGAGAGAGAGATTAAAGAGAGAGAGACGGAGATTAAAAAGAGGGTGCACTTGGCTTTTGAGGCAACGCTGATCGAGTGTTAAGGAATCACAAGGGCGGAGGGTGGATCTGGATTCTGATTGGAGGGTTAGGAAACATCTGGGATGAAGAAAGCATGAGTCAGAGTGTTTCTCAACTTCCTGTGGGAACATCACAAATGATCTTAATAAACACAGATGAAAGGAACAGATTTAAACCATTCTTCCTCTGCAGTGTTTTTCATGCAGCCCCCCCCCCCCACACACACACACACACATGCACACACCCTCAGCAGATTAATTTATGAATAAGACATCAGGAGTCGGGCAGATGTACAGGCCGGTGTGACCACAGGACACACGGTGAACACAACAGGTGAATGGATGAAAGACAGCGGGCAGGTATAGGAAAGGGGAGGAGGAGGAGGAGGAGGAGGAGCAGGGAACAGCTGTGGAATGTGTGACGAGTACGGACACGAATCCGCTGCAGGAGAGGAAGACCAGTGCAAAACAACAATTTCCCCCCCGACGCTGCACTGTGATCTCCCCCTCGAACAAAGAGATGCCAACTCACACATGCACACACACACGCACACGCACACACACACACGCTTCTAGACCTATGGCTATCAATAGAAATACCTCTTGTATTAGTATCAGATTGTCTCGGGTGGAGATGTAGAATGTGACGGTGTGAAAGTGTGTAGCCTGGAGGTGGAGTTTATGATCTCTCTCCCGGTGCAGCTCAATAAAGGGCACCTATGTGATCTCATTTGGGCCTTTTCAAAAACGCAACAACATGGAAGTTTAAGGGAATTACATCACATCGTTGTCTTTAATTTGCTGAATGAACAGATGTTTGATTTTCAAAATAAACTGCATTGTAAGAGCCTTTATATTATAGTACTGGAAAACAACTGGAGGAATGCAGCGTTGCAAACACTCTCACACACACATACACACACACACACACACACACACACAGACTATTATGTCCTAGAATCCTTATATAAATCTAACTTTTAAATTGAAGTATTCTCAGATTACAATAGAGTGGCGGCGCAGCAATGATAGCACAATAAAGTCCTACAAATTAACCATTAACTTATGTTCAGGCCTGACACACACACACACGCACGCACGCACGCACGCACACACACACACACACACACACACACACATAGACACGAGTCCCAACTGGACCCAATCATAGGATGTGTGTGTGTGTGTGTGTGTGTGTGTGTGTGTGTGTGTGTGTGTGTGTGTGTTTTCTTTACTTACCTTTTAATTCCCGAAGTTTTTCCTGCCGCTGAGCTTATTCCTAGAAATGTTTCTTGTGAGGAGGAATGAACCAGAAATGAGGCACCTCCGGGAGAGGAGACACGCCCCGTGCCCAGACACAGGTAAGGAGGAGGAGGAGGAGGAGGAGGAGGAGGAGGGGGGGGGGGCGCTGCGTTCAGGAGCAGCGGACCGGAGCAAAGGTGGGTATGACCCTACAGCCCCGGCGTTCACGCGACTCCTCATGTTTTGGAGATTTGAATTATGAAACCTGGGTCTGCAGGGCTACTTCCGGTTCTAGTATTCAAGTGGCGCGTGCGAGCCGACTCTACAAGACGGACCCACACAATGAGCGAGCCGACACGAGCACGCGCAATACAGAACACAACGAGCTCACTTTTTAAACAATTTTACTCAACAAGTTATGGATTATAATGATGTATATTGCACGATGTAAAACAACATGTCTTCAGGGTGTCTATTTCGAATTTAGACCTATAGAGAAAAATATTCATTTATTTCTAACTAGCTTTTGATAAATGCCACTATGTTTAATAAAATGTAAAAAAAAATGTTTACAAGACTGCAATAGAACATGTTTAGCATATCCAGAATTAGTTTTTATTATTGAAGTTTTTATTGAATTTTATTTATTACATCTTTTCCTTCATCCTGTGTTAATTTCCAATGATATAATATTTACATATATATACTATAATATATTATATTATTATTAATAACATATTAATATATATATATATATATATATATATATATATATATATATATATATATATATATATATATATATATATATGATATTGATATTGGGCTATATAAAATAAACTGACATGAAAATGAATACAGCCCAGTGGATGCAGGTGTTACACCTGAAGGAGCTGGCATGCAGCTCAGTCAAAGTTACATAACTTATCAAAGGACAGTGCACCACCCTTAAAGTCATCGTGAGTGAATCCTGCTCTTTAAATGTTGAACCTACTGCAGGAAAGAGAAGAAAAGAGGGATTGGAAGAGGATAATTTCCAGGGGCTTTAGTTGTTGTGTAACTGTATATCGGCCTGTTTACAGACAGTTCCCACGACATCATGAATAATAGTTCACCTCAGATTAATCAGCCCACACCCTGTCCAGTCAGGAAACCAAGATGAATCACTTGCAATTATACAACCGTTACTCCTACTATAACAGAGTCAAATTGTAGATTATAATATGTGGGCGTGTTCATGCTGTGGACTTTTCTTCTGGAGCCCATGTGTGAAGCCTGCCCCCCCCTGGAGTGTCGTGGTAAGATCACAAAGTAGCTTTAGTAATGGAGCGAAATGCAGACTATAGGGCCCCCGTCCCAAGCCCCCCCAGACTCCCACAGACCCCCTCAGGCCTTGAACCCTGAACCCTCAGGGATTTCCTGACGTCACCTGTTACCTGAGTGTGAGAAGCTTGAAATTATGTAACAAGACTTCCTGGCTCCTCCCTCACGAGATGAGAGGTTGTTTCAAATGATCTATTTCTTTTGTGTCAAAACCACTTGAATGACTAAATGAATAAATATATATATGTATAATATAATATAATTTTTTTCTTCTTCTTTTACGGTTCCATCTCTAATCCTTAAAGTTTCTGAAGACATGTTATACAACACACATCATGTGACGTTCTCTTTGTTTAACTTTTTATTTTTGCTTCCATTGGCTACCCCCCTGGCTTTAACGGCACATTGCAATACATTGTGGGTAATTCCCATAACGCCATTATAATGCAATGTTTCAATCATAGACTTTAGCATCTGATGACTGGATCACTTTCTATCTCTCATTTCGTACTCTTTCAATATTTAATTTATATATATTTTTTTGTGTTGAGCTAACTGGTCTCTATCGTCACGGCGATATTCACAAACACTTTAAGCGTTCACCTACAGAGAGACATTCGAAGCAGTTTGAAACGTGTTATCCTGGAAAACACGGAAGACAAGTTCACCAATTGTCATACAAAAAAACACGGAAAATTTGATGAAAAAGTCAAATGTCCTGGGAAATATTATGTTTTCCTTGACATGAATTCAAAATTATTGTATTTTCCTTCAGCGGTGAAACAACCACAAGGTCATCCTATCAGAGATCCAGAGAATGGGAAACATTCAGGATCGTTGGCGTTAAAATGGTAATTTATGGACTATTTCTTTTAGACAAGCCTGTTTCTATTGTGGAAACGCTGTGAATAACGAGGAGGTCATAAGTCAAATGGGACTATGAGTCACTGGCTGGTAACTGTGGTTGTTTTTTTTATGATTACAAGATTCCATGTCAGTGATGTCATAGATATGTTGAGGCCGCAGACCGACCGTACGTCTTCTAAACCAGACGAGAGGAACACATGACGTCCTCCAGAGATCTTCACTGAGCATGTCCCAGAAAGGGATCTGAAAGAAGAGGGACAGATCGTTCCGTCAAACCACAAGAAGAAGACATCCTGGACGTGTTAGTGGTTCTCAAATGGGGGAAGTGCACCTCTAGGGGTGGGTGAAGGTCCTCTAGGGGTGCGTGAAGGTCCTCTAGGGACACGTGAAGGCCCTCTAGGGGTACATACTAGGGGTACACAAAGGCCCTCTAGGGGTACATAAAGGCCCTCTAGGGGTACGTGAAGGCACTCTAGGGGTAGGTGAAGGCATAGGGGTACATGAAGGTCCTCTAGGGGTACATGAAGGCCCTCTAGGGGTACCTGAAGGCCCTCTAGGGGTATGTGAAGGCCCTCTAGGGGTACCTGAAGGCCCTCTAGGGGTATGTGAAGGCCCTCTAGGGGTACGTGAAGGCACTCTAGGGGTAGGTGAAGGCATAGGGGTACATGAAGGTCCTCTAGGGGTACATGAAGGCCCTCTAGGGGTACATGAAGGTCCTCTAGGGGTACATGAAGGCCCTCTAGGGGTACATAAAGGTCCTCTAGGGGTACATAAAGGCCCTCTAGGGGTACGTGAAGGCCCTTTAAGGGTAGATAAAGGCCCTCTATGGGTACGTGAAGGCCCTCTAGGGGTACATAAAGGCCCTCTAGGGGTATGTGAAGGCACTCTAGGGGTAGGTGAATGCATAGGGGTACATGAAGGTCCTCTAGGGGTACATGAAGGCCCCCTAGGGGTATGTGATGGCCCTCTAGGGGTACGTGAAGGCACTCTAGGGGTAGGTGAAGGCATAGGGGTACATGAAGGTCCTCTAGGGGTACATGAAGGTCCTCTAGGGGTACATGAAGGCCCTCTAGGAGTTGTATGTCAAGTTGAACCTTCTTCTGACTCAATGAACTCTGGAACAAAGAGTTGTAGTGACACTTTATTCTGATTTACGTTAACGTGAAGCTGCTGTCCTCCTGAACAGAACAGTGTTCTTCATTCTCAATGTTTCAGGTCAATCATTAGTTTAATTTGACCGTTTCTGTTTCTTCACTCCCTTTCAGCTCCTCCTCCAGGAATAAAGTCCAGCTTGATAAGCCCCTCCCCCTTCCTACTGCCCTCAAACACAGGCGGCTGCACTCTGTCCACACTCTTCCTGGTTCCCTCCCCTTCAGATCAACATTTCTAAAGATGGCTGCGACCAACATGGTGGTGAAGCAATAGAGCTGACACGCCCCGCTCACTGAGCCGTCACATGTTGTTCACATCAGAAGTCAAAGCTCTTCTGAGGAAGTGAAACTCAGACAGTCGTTGCTCCTGAGAGGTGAAATGGAGCAGAAAGGAGTTCAGCTGGACCGGGAGACCTTCTCCTGTTCCATCTGTCTGGATCTCTTGAAGGATCCGGTGGCTATTACCTGTGGACACAGCTACTGCATGGACTGTATTAAAGCCCACTGGGAGGAAGAGGAGGGGAAAAAACTCCTCAGCTGCCCTCAGTGTAGGCAGACCTTCAAACGGAGGCCCGTCCTGCTGAAGAACACCATGTTGGCAGATCTAGTGGAGCAGCTGAAGAAGACTGGACTCCAAGCTGCTCCTGCTGATCACTGCTATGCTGGAGCTGAAGATGTGGCCTGTGATGTTTGCACTGGGAGGAGACTGAAGGCCTTCAAGTCCTGTCTGGTGTGTCTGGCTTCTTACTGTGAGAAACACCTCCAGCCTCATCATGATGCTCCTCCTTTAAAGAAACACAAGCTGGTGGAGCCCTCCAACCAGCTGCAGGAGAACATCTGCTCTCGTCATGACGAGGTGATGAAGATGTTCTGCCGTACTGATCAGCAGTGTATCTGCTACCTCTGCTCTCTGGAGGAACATAAAGGCCACGACACAGTCTCAGCTGCAACAGAAAGGACCGAGAGGCAGAGAGAGCTGGAGGGGAGTCGACTCGACATCCAGCAGAGGATCCAGGACCGAGAGGAAGACCTGAAGCTGCTCCATCAGGAGGTGGAGGCCCTCAACCTCTCTGCTGATGAAACAGTGGAGGAAAGTGAGAAGACCTTCACTGAGCTGATCCGGCTCATGGAGAACAGAAGCTCTGACGTGAAGCAGCAGGTCAGATCCCGGCAGAAAACTGAAGTGAGTCGAGTCCGAGAGCTTCAGGAGAAGCTGGAGCAGGAGATCGCTGAGCTGAAGAGGAACGAGGCTGAGCTGAAGCTGCTGTCACACACAGAGGATCTCAAGCAGTTTCTCCTCCACTACCCCTCACTGTCACCACGCGCTGAGTCTACACTCTCGTCCGGCATCGATATCCGCCCTCTGAGACCCTTTGATGACGTGACGGCGGCTGTGTCAGAAGTCAGAGATCAACTACAGGACTTTCTGGGGGACAAGTGGACAAACGTCTCACTGGCAGTGACCAGAGCTGGACTCTTAAGGTATTCATGTGACATCACTCTGGATCCAAACACAGCAAACAGACATGTGTTATTATCTGATGGGAACAGAAAAGCAACATTTATGAGAGAAGATCAGTCTTATTCTAGTCACTCAGACAGGTTCACTAGATGTCTTCAGGTCCTGAGTAGAGAGAGTCTGACTGGACGTTGTTACTGGGAGGTGGAGTGGAGAGAAGGAGTTGATGTAGCCGTCTCATACAAGAATATCAGCAGAACAGGGAGATGGGATGAATGTGTGTTTGGATACAATAACAACTCTTGGGCGTTACATTGTGACAATGACAGTTATTACTTTCGTCACAACGATGTCCAAACTCCCGTCTCTAGTCCTCAGTCCTCCAGATTAGGAGTGTACCTGGATACCAGAGCAGGTGTTCTGTCCTTCTACAGCATCTCTGACACCATGACTCTCCTCCACAGAGTCCAGACCACATTCACTCAGCCTCTCTATGCTGGACTTTGGTTGTATTATTATGGAGCCACTGCTGAGTTCAGTGAACTAAAAAATAGACAGAAGTGAGTTCAGGGACATCTGGTTAAAGTCTGTGTTTTAAGTCTTAAACTTATTTTGTTTCCTTAATCGTCGCTGAGCAGACTTTTCTTCAGCTGTCAATCAAACCTTGTGGGCGGGGCTTGTCCATCTCCTCCTTGTTGTTGTGTAGGCGTCTGAGTTCCTGTAGGTGGCGCTCCTTCCTGTGTGTGTTGAGTCCTGGAGGCTCTCACTGCTCATGATGTTCTTTGTTTACCTGAACCCACATTTATCTGCAGGGGAATGTGAAATGCTCTGAGCTCTAAATGTTTGATGAATATTGTTCTTTGATGTATGTTTCTATCCTCTTGTAGAGTTGTAATGTTTTTATATATACTTGAAGATAAGAAAGTCTTTGGTTTGAAATTAATACATAAGAAAGCTCGGACAATCAATAAAGGATATCATGAAGGACTTTCAAAAGAATGTCTTATGAAAACGTTGTAGAAAGTCCCTGTAAATATGATTATTATATTATTCTTGTAAATGTAAGATGTGTTCTGCTTATTGTAACTGTGACGTGACGTGAGTATGAATGACATGTATTGACGCTGGGAGGCGGAGTCAGAAATGTTGTTGTTGTCCGAATCAACAGACACATGACGCACTGTGTTGTCTTCTATAATAAAGGATCATAATCAATAAGGAACTCTTTCATTCTTCTTCCCCATCACTGAGCTTGTGGTCCAACTCGCTGAACAGGCTCCGTGATGAATAAAGTATTTCCTGATTCACGAATGAACAAAGTTCTTTCTCCTCTTATTTTCAGGGTTTCATATGAAGCTAATGTATAAAATATGAAACTAATAACAGAAAACAACTTTACGTTGACGATTTCCTGCTGAAACAGCACAAAGTTCAGAGTTGCTGCTGGTCACAGAGAACACGTGTCGGTCCGTCTCTGAGCTTCAACGTTCATTTAGATGGGGTATATGAAGGCCCTCTAGGGACACCTGAAGGCCCTCTAGGGGTACCTGAAGGCCCTCTAGGGACACCTGAAGGCCCTCTAGGGGTACCTGAAGGCCCTCTAGGGACACCTGAAGGCCCTCTAGGGGTACCTGAAGGCCCTCTAGGGACACCTGAAGGCCCTCTAGGGACACGTGAAGGCCCTCTAGGGGTACCTGAAGGCCCTCTAGGGGTACCTGAAGGCCCTCTAGGGACACCTGAAGGCCCTCTAGGGGTACCTGAAGGCCCTCTAGGGACACCTGAAGGCCCTCTAGGGGTACATGAAGGCCCTCCAGGGGTACATGAAGGCCCTCTACAGGGACACGTGAAGGCCCTCTAGGGGTACCTGAAGGCCCTCTAGGGGTACCTGAAGGCCCTCTAGGGACACCTGAAGGCCCACTATAGGGACACGTGAAGGCCCTCTAGGGGTACATAAAGGCCCTCTAGGGGTACATAAAGCCCCTCCAGGGGTACATGAAGGCCCTCTAGGGGTACATAAAGGCCCTCTAGGGGTACCTGAAGGCCCTCTAGGGGTACATAAAGGCCCTCTAGGGGTACGTGAAGGCCCTCTAGGGGTACGTGAAGGCCCTCTAGGGGTACCTGAAGGCCCTTTAGGGGTACGTGAAGGCACTCCAGGGGGTACATGAGATTTGTAAAACATATAATTAAAATGGGCATCCATTAAAAAACTATTTAAAAATAGAATATAAGTGTAAGTTTATGAACATAATTATATATATTCTATATTAAATCACACACTAAGGGCACAGCGCTCTGTATTGAACTAAAAGTGTCTGGTTAGGGGGTAACATATGTCTCAGGGGGTGTTATACATCGTTAAAGCATAGTTGATAACCGCTGTGTGAGTGGACTTCATCTCTCTGACAGCTGCTGCCACACGGTGGCGCCATCACACCACTCCAGAGTGGGAGGAGGGAGAGGATCCAGAGCCATGAAGCCGGCATCTATAAAAGTTCTGATGTCTTAGGACCCGGGCCTCTTGACACGTGTGTTCTAACCGCAATCCACGGATTTGAGCCTGTTTTAAACATTACAAACATCTTTTATCATCCCCCCTTCAACACACAGTGTCTTCATATGAAGGGAAAAACCTGGTCCTTCAAATGAAAAGGTGATATTTTAATTGACGCTGCAGCTGCCCAAGAACCATCGTAAGGGGGCGTCGAACGGCGTCTGTGTTGTTGTTGTTGACAGGATGATGTCATACTTCATCGAATGAAGTGAAGGAAGTCGACGGGGGAGGACAGCTGCGGAAGGACTCGCCCTGGAATCGTTTTCGGACACTTCGGCACGCCAACACAAGGGCTGTAAAACCCCAGAGGACGGTTTCTGTGACCGCTCCATCGCGTCGACCACACCCTGAAGACGAAGCGCAGCCAACACGCCCGTGAGTCTCTCTCTCTCTCTCTCTCTCTGGCACAGGAGGTTGCTCCTCGAGTCCTTGTGCGAGAGACGAAATGTAAATTCCATGACAGAAAAAAACAAACAAATAAAAAACCCTCGTAAAGAAACAAAATAACGGTGTCATTCGGTGGACGGACACATGGAAAATCACATCATCTTGGATTTGTCAGGCCTGGATGGAGTACAGACACCGTAACGCCGTGTCCATGTCATCATGACACCTGCTAGTCCTTCTGGCAACGCGGCGCGCTGCGGAGGAAAAAGGACTCCGAGCCTGGGGAGGATGATAAAATAAAATCCGGCCTTCTGGAGCGATGAGGAGAGAGGGGAACATTTTTTTTGGAGCTGTGGTTTTTGCAAAAACACAATAAATTACATCTGCCGCCCCGAAGCTCGCGTGGTCTGAACCTACTTGGAAGGGCGAGCGGGGGGAGGGGGGGGGGAGACATCTGTGTAGAAGCCTTCGCCCCGGACTCTCTGTATTTATGGAAAGAGGAACCTCCCGGTGACCCGGGGAGAACACGCTTACCCAATTAGCGGCCCTCGCCGACGGATCAAATGGAAGTGAAAACATTCGCCGCCGTGACGGGAGACGCATCACAATGCCCTATTCATGCTGCCGAGCCGCGTGCTTTTTTTTTCTTCTTTTTTTTGACGGGGGGTTGTTCTCCGAAGGGATGCAGTGGGAGAGAGAAACTAACTCGCCTCACCCTTCTCTGGAGGTAAACACCGTTCGGAGGGGTTGTTTTCACAAGGTCGCCGACCGCTGCTCACCTTGGCGTTCCACATCCCCCTCACCTCAGAGCCCCTGCTTCCCCTTGGACCCCCCCCCCCACCCCCCCACCTCCCCCCTTACCCACATCCCGATGAAACCTCGGGGCTTGGTGCTGTGGGACTAGGGCCGAGGGGGGTCGGCGGGCCTGAGGAGCAGCGCTGGAGGCGATGCTCCCGACGGGCCGCGCTGCCTTTTGGCCTGCATAGTGTTGCAGCTCGGATTAATCCCCCCCCACCCCCCCTCTTGAAAGATGTCAGAATCACCTCTTTGTTCTGTTTCTTACTTACTTAAAAAAAAAAAAAGGTATGGGAATGAATGAAGTAATTTCTCAGTGCCATTTTCTTTTTTTAGCATTTTGGTGAATGATGTGACAAACCACATCATTTCTACTAAAAAAAATTTAAGAACAAATTTGTTTTTTGTAAACCCCAAGACCTTTTAGTAGACCAAAACAGTTCATCCACACGATTAAAGATTCATTTAACAAGAGATATGAAGAATTTTGAAAAAAATCGAACTTCAATATTCAGCTTTAGGGCCATATTATCTCTTTACACTTGTGCCTTAGGACTATTGTGGCTCATTTTATAGAGCTGAGATTGTTTTGCATTTTTTCATGTGACACACATGTACATGTGTCATATGCAAGTGTTTTTTTAAAAGGTAAAATTAAGAAATTGTGTAAAATCGAGAAAATGACCCCAGAGGGAAAAGCCACTGACCTCCAAAACCAAGAAACTCCACCCTAAACCCCCTTTTTCAAATAACCTCCACCTGGCAGGTTATTTGTTTTATAAATGTCAGCGAGATGTGACATTCTGCCGTGATGAGAGTCAGGCAACAGGTGTGATGGTCAAGAGAGCATCTGAATACAGGCCGTGTGTGTGTGTGTGTGTGTTGACCTGCCTAAATATTGGACCGACCCTCAGATAGACTGTGTAATCCTCGCTGCTGCAGTCGAAAGGCTCAGCATATAAAGGCTCTTTTTATTTCTAAAATTAATTGTTTATTTATATGGGTGGAGCGATGGGTGCTTCAGTAAGTGGCGTCTTACGTCCACACTCGTGGATGTTTTTCCGTTGAAGCTTATAGACATGAAAAAAAAGAAGAAGAAGAAAAAAATAAAATGAAAGAGGTTTAAACATGCAGAAAAGTTCATGCCTTTTTTATTTTTTTATTTGAACTTTCCACAACCGCAACTGCCAAGACTGATTTTTCTGTTCACCTCTCCTCGCATGGAAACATGTGATGGAAAAAATAAAAAAACTTTTAATGGCGTCGGGTCAGATAGCCATAAATACAGGGTTGTCAGCGCAGTGTGACCCTCGCATCGAGAGGCTGAACCGTGGAACAGGATATCACATGTTTTAAATATTGCACTTCATACTGAAAAAGTGCAGCTACTGTAAAACAACTTCCACTGCAGAGTATATCACTTCACCTGTCACCGGCAGCTCATAAAAGACACAGACGAGCCGTGTGGAAAGATGGTGATCATTCACCTCGGGCAGATACTCAACAAAGAGAGAGACAGATAGATAGATATATAGATGGATATATATATAGATATATAGATATATAGATAGATAGATAGATAGATAGATATGTCTGTCGGTAGGTAGGTAGATATATAGAAAGATAGGTAGATATATATATATATATATATATATATATATATATATATATATATATAGATAGATAGATAGATAGATAGATAGATAGATAGATAGATAGATAGATAGATAGATAGATAGATAGAAATATAGGAAGGTAGGTAGAAAGATAGATAGTAAGGTAGATAGATAGATCAATAGATAGGTAAGTGTAGATATGTAGGTGGATATGTAGGTGGATAGATAGATAGATAGATAGATAGATGGATGGATGGATAGATAGATAGATAGATAGGTATATAGATAGATTGATAGATAGATAGATAGATAGATGGATAGATGTATAGATAGATTGATAGATAGATAGATAGATAGATAGATGGATAGATAGATAGATAGATAGATAGATAGATGGATAGATGGATAGATAGATAGATAGATAGATAGATAGATGGATAGATAGGTATATAGATAGATTGATAGGTAGGTAGTTGACAAGTAGATAGATAGATATGTGGATAGATATATAGATGTATGGATAGATATATAGATAGGTAGGTATATAGATAGATTGATAGATAGGTAGAAAGGTTGATAGATAGATAGGTAGATGGATGGATAGATAGCCTTTTTCTTATATTATATTATGTGCGGATAGATATATAGATGGAAAGATAGATATGTAGGGTGGTTGATAGGGAGGTAGATGTAGGTATAGGTAGATAGGTAGATAGGTAGATATGTAGGTAGGTAGGTAGATAGCTATAAAGCCCTTTTCATATATTAAGCCTCATATTTGTGCTCAAATCTAACCGTCTCCATCCCACTTCGTTCCTTTTCTGCAGGTGTGCATCAGGTTGTGAAGCAGCCGACATCTTGGCTCCTGTGTGAATACCAAACATGTCGAATGAGTCCATATGCAAAATGTGAGTTTTATTAGGTATGTCAGAGGCCCGGAGACACGGTGGGAACGCTGCCCATATTCTGTTTTATGGGGAGGATGTAGCCGATCCGGCCACACGGGCACCAGGAAGCGGTTTTTCGATGGCGTCCATCCTCGGCCACGCCGGACCTCGAAGTCCCCTTCCTACGGCGAGAGAGGAAGCGGGGGTTGGGGGGGGGGGTGTTGTATTCCTTTCCTCCCTTCATCAATTTGCCAACTGTTTTGTGAATGGGTGCCATTTTGAAGAAGAAAATATAAAAATTCAAATGTGGGTCCATACCGCCTCTGCCTGTATCAGCTGATGCAGGTCGGTGTTGTTTTTGGCCCCGAGGGGAGAAAGACGTACTGAGAGTTGGAGAAAGGTCGTGTGAACTCCAGCGGGATTACTTTACCAAACACTTTCCAATGCGCTGCAGATCCCCGTGAATGGATCCTTTGTGGGCCGGGTCTGTGCAAACCCCGTCAGGATCCAGTTCATTAGCACCTAGTTCACTGTTTGAAGTTCGTTATTTATCCGGTGACTAAAGGGGAACCCCGTTCAAACGTGTGTGTGTGTGTGTGTGTGTGTGTGTGTGTGTGTACTTGTGTAAACCTCTGCAGTACTCACAGGATCTACAGGGGGTTTCCAGAGCAAATTGCTCAAGAGCAAATAAAACATTTCCAGGGCGCAATAAAATGTATGGAGAGAAAAGGGAACAGGAGGGACATTGGTGTGCAGGTCTGAAGGCGGGACACAGACCTTGGGAATTTAGTTGAAAACATAATATATACATAAGGTTTTTTTGATATATAATATGTTCCGACAGCCACTGACCTTGACTCTGTAAATATAAAATAAAAAAGGAGTATTTCAAGCGTATAGGAAGTCAGAAATGTTAAACAAATAACATTTATATTACATTGTTATACTTTTCAGGAGGCACGGTCTCCCCCCAGAAGAATGAACAAGACTTTATCTTATTAGAATTTCTAAAACCTTGAGTTTCTTTTCCTTACTCGAATAACATGAGATCATATTCTTCTTTTCCTTTTGTCTGTATTTGATGTAGCAAAAAAAAACGTTAACTACATACAGAAAGTAAATAAACTTTATCATACGATTATACAATATGTTACCATATGTTGCGTTATGATACTATATGTTACGGTATGTTACGATATATAAAGATATGTTACAATGTATAACGATATGTTATGATGTACAATGATATGTTACGATATTTTACGATATATAACGATATATAACAATATGTTATGATATGTTATAATAGATAACGATATGTTACTATATATTACGATATTTCACGATATGTTACGATATGTTATCATACATAACGATTTGTTACTATATATAAAGATATGTTATGATACATAACGATATGTTACGATAAGTTTTAATATGTAACGATATCTTACGATATGTTATGATACATAACGATATGTTTTAATATGTAACGATATGTTACGATATGTTACGGTAGAAAAACGACTCTTACAGTATCAAACGTGCATTTCATTAATCCCAACACTGATATAATAACAACATCTTATTCATATTCAGTATATTAATATATATATATATATATATATATATATATAATTAAATAATATTCAGTATGATATGATATTTAAATGCCATATAATCAAAATTGTGTTTAATATGAATGTCAACTCCTCCTCTTCAGTTATTCTCCTGCGTCTCAAACGATCCGCGTTCTCTCTTTTCCTCTGTGACCCATTTGTTCTTTTGGGAGAAAGAACACCCCGGAGGCCTCTGGTCAGACAAAAAGTGCCGCGTTGAGCAAAACCTCCACTCCAGTTTTTATGGTCTGTGTGGGACGTCCTATTTGTACATGCTTAGGAGCAAATTAAATCCGGCAGCAGCTGCTGCTGCGTCGGCCGTCCACAATTCCTTTTTTTTTTTCGTGATAAAAATATACGCTTTGGTTTAACCCTCGCAGCTCGGATCCAGAAATACACGTTTCTTCTGGCACTGGACACCTCTCCGTATTTACTATCAGCACTTCTCTGAGAAAGATGTAAAAGGAGGCAGAATAAAGGGTGGGAGTAAATGACAGAGAGAGAGAGAGAGAGAGGGGGGGTGGGGGGAGGAAAGAGAGGGACCACCTATACAGATGTTTTCCACATGTGGAAGGAAAACAAGCTGCGGCAAGATGAGTGTGAGGAGAGGGAGGAGAGGGAGGAGAGGGAAGGCTGCACCTGCTGTGGGGTGATGATGATATGGTGGGCTGACGTCACGAGGGCGCCACGCGTCACGCGCCACGCCACTCGAGTCTTTTGACCGACTGAGAAACCGGCGGAGGAAAAAAAACGTCTTCTCGGTTTACTTGGGATGTGGTCTGGAAAAATAATAGAACACTTTTTTGTGTGTAAGATTGATTAAAAACAGTCAAAATGTGTGTAGAGACACATTAACTGTTTTTTGATGTTTTTTGATTGATGTACTTTTTAATACACTCTGAAATTCTTGAAAGAAGAGTGCCTTAGAAAAACAATGCATTATTATTATAATTATTATTTTTATTATTATTATTATAACTATCATTTTTTTCAATATTATTATTATTATTATTATTATTATTATTATTATTATTGTTGTTATTATTTATGTGCCAGCAGGTTTGTTTATTACTTTCCATATATTTCCAAGTTGTTATCTATTAAAGAAACACTTTTTTTCTTTCAGGGAACTTTTTATAGAAAACAAAAATATACTAAATAAATAAACAAATCAGTTATATTAGTATCAATAGTTTAGCTGGTAGCTTGTATAAATGCTGACTTTTACATCTCCACCGACAAGGAACTCTTTCAGGAACTCACAGAACTTTTTAAAGCATAAAAAAGCAAATTTGTGTTATACATGCAGTAAAAAATAATAATATTTGGATTAATATTGGTGTTTTTTCAACACTTCTCAAACTAAATTAAAGCCTGTCATGAAATCACCTGTGTGTGAAATGAGTAGTGTACTATTTAAAAAAAAATGTAAATCAACATCTCACTCCGACGGCGTGACAGGAATGAGAGGAACAGTCGCTCGGAAATTGAGTTCTTCGGGATAATCTTCCGCGATCACGGCCTTCGGAAGCCAAAACACACTCAGTTTCCCCCCCCTCCGCAAGCTGCACAGAGTTACCTATCCTCCCGAGGGCTCTGCTGCCCCCCCCCCCCTCCCACACCACCACCACCACCACCACCACCACCTCGGGGACTCTCCTGGGAGTCCTGGGCAGCGTTGGCAGCTTTGCGTTGGCTTAGCGGTGTCATTTCGCCGCGGACAAAAGCATCTCTTGTTGTCCCGAGCGGCGCATGCTGCGCTGCCTTCCTCCCCGTCCCGGTGGAAAGGAAAGGACAGCCAGCGGGCCGCTGCCAAACGCAAACCTGCTCCGGCTCACCTGTGCATGTGGAACGGAGTGACCCAGATCTGGGGGATGGAAACCATTGCAAATATTTCCCAAGCGAAAGGTCTGTGGAAGAAGCGTTTAGCGGGGGCCTCTCTCCTCCTCCGCCGGGACCGGAGCTAACTGTAAATGACTCTGACCGCCTCCGGCTTGTGTCATCTGTTCCGAAGAAGTGGCACAAACAGTCGGTTTACCGTCAGAACCGTCCGGCGCTGAGGTGTGGATAGAAGTGTAATACATCGTGAATCCCCCGGGGGCGATAGTGAGTGTTTACCCCAAGTTTTTTGGAGTACCGAGAATCGAGAGGCGAGAACGACGACGTGACTCGAGTTGTTGTCGGCGAACAGTGAATCCGTTTATTGCGTGTCTGGCGGCCATAAACTACAGCTCAGTTTAGAAAGCGTAAGCCACGCTGCAAATATTTGATTTGGCCGCCGAAATTTAATTATATTGGCACAGAGAAAATAAAAAAAACAGCAACCTTGCAAACAATTATGCAAAGTGAAACGCGGTTAAACCGAGCAAGTGCTACTGGTTCTCCTCTCCATCCCAAAGGGGGGGGGGGGGCAATCCGCTTTGCCAAAGTTTATCTCCCTTTTAACAAATACGTTATGGTTCATCCTCGCCACAGAAGATATGAACGCGTCTTCTCGAGGGGTCACGCTCATGTGAACCCTCGGCTGTGGTGGAGCGTCTCACCCACACATGAAACATAACAAATTGCATTTAATAAATGTTGTTTTTCTCTTCTGTAGAGACAAATAGAGGATGATTTATACATCTGTCCCAGTATTTATTTATTTATTCTCTCCTTTGGAGCAAGAGAGGAAGGCCAGCAGGACGATGGCATGGACATGGTGGATTACAGCGGTCGCAGTGCTACCGTATGTATATATATATACATATATATATTTATATATGTATATATATATATGTATTTATGTATTCAGTATTCAACTAGCAAACACATTTCCTCTTTATTTGGAGAAGCTCTGGACAGGATGCAGAGGCTGAGTCGGCTAAATAAACTGCAATAAAAGCCCGAAATATACACGAAATCAAAACAGAGTCTATAATGTAAACTGTTGAGTAGTTCCAATAAAATGTGATGAATTATAAACAAATATGTTTGGATTAAGTGCAGTTTAACCGCCGCATCTACCAACACCAACACCTGTTGGAGCTGACGGTCATATCCGTGGATAGATTTATGCCACATTTAAACGTACGGGCAGGTAAGGATGTTTATTGTCATGGTAAGTGTGGGTGCTGGGGGTGGGGTGCTGGGTGCTGGGTGTGTGGGGGCGGGGTGCTGGGTGTGTGGGGTGCTGGGTGTGGGGTGCTGGGTGTGTGGGGGTTGGGTGCTGGGGGTGGGGTGCTGGGTGTGGGGTGCTGGGTGTGTGGGGGTTGGGTGCTGGGGCGGGGTGCTGGGTGTGGGGTGCTGGGTGTGTGGGGTGCTGGGTGTGTGGGGTGCTGGGTGGGTGCTGGGGTGGGGTGCTGGGTGTGTGGGGTGCTGGGTGTGGGGTGTGCTGGGTGTGGTGGGTGCTGGGTGGGTGTGGGTGCTGGGTGTGTGGGGTGCTGCTGGTGTGTGGGGTGCTGGGTGTGGTGCTGGGGGTGCTGGGGTGCTGGGGTGCTGGGGGTGCTGGGTGGGGTGCTGGTGTGTGGGGTGCTGGGTGTGTGGGTGCTGGGTGTGTGGTGTGGGGTGCTGGGTGTGTGGGGTGCTGGGTGTGGGGTGCTGGGTGTGGGGGGTGCTGGGTGTGGGGTGCTGGGTGCTGGGGGGTGCTGGTGTGGGGTGCTGGGTGTGTGGGGTGCTGGGTGTGGGGTGCTGGGTGTGTGGGTGTGGGGTGCTGGGTGTGTGGGGTGCTGGGTGTGTGTGTGTGTGTGTGTGTGTGTGTGTGTGTGTGTGTGTGTGTGTGCTGTTCCTCAGCCGTCAGTCCAGGTCTCATTGGTCCTGCATCTCGTTCCGGCTGCCAGAGGAACAGAGAGTCCCGCTGTGAGACGTCTTCATGCTTCTGGCTTCCTTCAACTCGTTCTACTTTTAGATCTTTATATCTTACCTGCTGGGCGATGAACATTTCAACAAGAATAAACCTGAATAAACAACTTAGAAATTCATTGAGCGTTTAATTTGGATCACATGAGGAATCCTGGAGCTCCACGCCTCACTAACCGTCAAAAAAAACCCAAACAGGGTGATAGTTTCTCGTGATGGCTTCGTCAGTAAAGCTTTGACTGGGTCTTCTCTCAGGAGCCATTGAAGCCCCACCTGCAGAACACAAGGAGTCACCCCATTGCTCTTGTTGACACACACACACACACATACACACACACTCACACGGCTAGCCAGCTAGCCCGCTAACCAGCGCGCAAACCTTTAAGCCAGCTTTGTTTGCTCACAGCTGAGGCCTCAAAAGAAAGAAGGCAGGGCCCGGTGCAGCAAAGGGCCAGCTTTGACAGTTTCCCCACACAAAGGGAGCTCTGTGGGCCTAACAGTGAGCCGCCTGTTTCTGGGAGGTTTGCACTGTTCCTGGGGCCCATTTCATGGAACAGTTAGCAAGGCCAAAGGCAACCCCGTGGCCTGGAGTGATAGTCGAGGCCTTCGGGGGCCAAACCCTCGGCTCCGGCCCTCTGTCCCCCCCCCCCCGGCTTTCACAAAGCTGGCGGGGGACTCGGGGTCCTGCAGGTGTCCTCTCATAAAGACCCACATCACACGGGCCGGTGGACCGACTGACCGACTTGGCATGTTTGGGTTATTCTTCCTCCTCCTCCTCCTCTCGGGTGTGTTGGGAAAAATCAAGATAATATTGAGCCACATGCTCCAGTGTAACACTACTTGACTTATTAGTTTTCATATTCTCACCCTGGTGTAAATAAGCAGGCGGTGAGTTTTTCGAAAGCCGTTGTGTTGAAGGTTTATGGCGGCGTTTACGTGCGAGAGACTTCACAGGAATGCGGTCGGCTTCGCAGGTCTTGAGTGTCGAGGAAGGTGCGGTTGCCTGAAACGGTCCGGGGGCGATTAATAACGGAGGGATGAAGAGAGAGAAATAACCCAGACTTCAGCTCGGGATGCCGGTACCATCCGTCACCCTCCACTCGAGTTTGAGGCCAGACCGTTCGTTTCTTTGTAAACTTCTTCCCAGCATGCAACTGGACTTGCAACAGCTATCAAAATGAACCTGCCGCCGCGTTGGATTCAGCACTAATAGGGGATGGAGAGAACCGAGACATATGGCGAGAGAGAGAGAGAGAGAGATTCATATCCAGGCTTCTCTCCTCCTGACCACGGCGTGGGCATCGGGAGCGCGGCGCCTACTCGACGTCAGGCGGCGGGAGGACGGGGCCCAGGGCTTCCCACGTCACTCACGGGGGCCTCTGATAGGCGGTCCCACGGCCCCCGTAATGACAGGGGGGGGGGCGAGATTTAGTATTAAACAACCCTCCTCCCCCCCTCCTGCCTGACGTCAGTTGTTAAATACGGAGGGATGACAGCACGCCACGGCCTCTGGGCGAAGGGAGTCCGACCCGTCTTAAATATACAGCTCTTTTTTTCGTGGCCGAGTTTTCCTTGGAGCGTTGCTTAGGACACAAGTGTGTGTGTGTGTGTGGGGGGGGTGTTGGGGATCGCAGTCGATCATTAAAGGGATTTATTATCTGCCATGAGTATGAAATACGGTCGAGGCACCCGGCGATAAGAGCGACTTCCCTCCGCTCACACGGTGACTCATTCTAAGTGGTTTGTAATCCGCTGGGTGGACTCCGGGTTCAGAACCACGGAGCGGGCCAAGAGCACCAAGAGAAGAGTTCCTCACGGTCTTTGGTTGTTTTCGGAGGTCGTCCCACGCACACAATACCGAAGGGGGAGAGCGCGTATTTGTAGAGCGCTTTAACATTTGAGTTCGAGGCCTAATGCACTTGGAATCAAAGCCAACTGGAGGTTGTTTTTGTGTAAATGTCACGTCGTCTTCAAATAAAAGACCTCATTGTCTTCGTTCGGCCGCAATTCCACCGCGTGGACCGGTAACCCCGAACGCGGCGCCGCAAAGAAAAAAAAACATTAAAGCAGCCGGTCGGTGCACCTGCATCCACAGATCATCACACCATTGTGGCATTTAGAGAAAAGGCCTCAGTCAAACACCCCCCTCCCCCTCCCCCCCTCCCCTCCTCCCTGACCTTCCCCAGCTAACATAAACTAATTAGGCTGGCTCTGAAAGGAATGGCCCCTCCGCCATTGGCTTAATCAGCCTCCGTGGATCTGGACCATGCGATGCTAGAACCTCATTATCTCAGCGTTTCAAACGGAGCGCCCGCGGTCCGAAGGGGATGGAGAAACGGAGGAGGTGGCGGTGCCCCCCCCCCCCCCCCCCCAGTTCCTCTCTTCTCACATCGGACTCAGAAAGGAAATGTCAAGCGTGAAGCTCAGAGCGGTCAGTACCGCTCCAGTCCAGCGGGCAGCACAGAGGGGGTCTTTGTCCACCGTCACTTAGCGCCAATTACATCGCCGTCAAAATAGTTTTTTCTCCCGCGGTGGAGGGGGGGGGGGGGGGGGGGGCGACGTGTTAATGGGCCCCGGAGTTGGGTGTGAGGAGCAACCTTGTCCACACACACCGGCCGGGGGGTCAGGGGGTTAACAGGGCCCCCTCTGATGTGGCGGATGAGATTTCGGCAAAAACCCTTCAGCCGGAGAGGACAAAGCCCGGAGAATGTGATACAATTAGGAGGACGGCTCGCTGGTCCCGAGCAGCTGGGCCGCCGGACGCCGGCCAAACAGGTGGCGAGGAAGGTCAAGAACACGGAAGAGGACGCAGGTGAGGACGCGACCGCTCAGCCAAACTCTCGGGCAATTAAATATCCTGCCGGACAAACGACTCCTCTGGCCTTTTGTACTGGTGGAAAAACGGTCAGAGAGCGTCCCGTCTTCTGTAGAATTTCCCAACCCGGAGGACCCGGAGCCAAAGAAATGTGGAGGCTGCTCTCCTCTCACCGTATGAGGAAGAAAAGTGAACTTGGCACGATCGCCGTCTGACCTCCACGGTGTTTCCTGAGTTTAAGTAATCAGCGATTATCTGATGTTAAGAAGCAAAAAAAATAAAACGATTCTGGCAAAAGAGAAACGTTCACAACGTTGACTACGTGTGCCCGGGCCGGGCTTACACCGTAAGTGTGGGAACAGAACCAATGCCAGACTAGCCATGGGCCCTTCCAGAAGAAGAAAAAAAAGGCCCACAAGTTGCTGCCAGGGCCGAGCTGGAGACTTTTTTATTTTTTCATTTTAAGAAGAAAATATCCGACACCACACGGAGCAGAATCCAACCACATGCAAGAGCCTGTGGGAACCGGCGGATGACATCCATCCACATATAAATACTCTTAAAATACTTTCTGGACTTACTGGTGTACACATCATCGACCCCCCCCCCACTCATAAACACACACACAAATACACAAATACACAATCCTCTTGGACATGGTAGCGGTGATCTGGTCGCCAGCTTCGTCTACTTAGCGTCTGAAATTAAAGGAGCCGATTGAACTCATGCCTCCTAATTGGATTTTGTTTAATCTGCATCGAGTTTGAACTTACTGTGTAAACACCAGCGTGTGCAGATGCTCGGGGGAGAAGAAGAAAACGCCACGTCTGGAAGCGTGAAACGGCGGCGAGAATCAGAAGAGTGAAAAAGGGGGTGGAATGAGGGGCAGCTCTATTGATCGTAGGGGGTCAAAGGTCACTTCTTCAATGTATATATGAGGGGCTTTTAAATGCTATAGAGGGATTATGAGTGAGGCAAGGACAAGGGTTAAAATAATGTCTTTAAGTTTGAAAATTCACACAAATATATATATATATATATATATATATATATATATATATATATATATATATATATATATGTATGTGTTTTTTAAATGTATATATTTATTTTTATATAAATATTTATATATATATATATATATCTCAATATATATATATTTATATATATATATATTCATATATATAAATATATATATATGGAAATTTATATATATATATATATATATATATATATATATATATATATTTATTTTATTGAATCAGTACACACCATGTATCTGAAGTTTTGGTCTTGTTAGACTCACAGAACCTGTGACCTCTCCTCGTGACCGTCGAGTGAACACAAACACCATTAGGAGTTCAAATGTTCCAGCTCAACGGCCCTTCGGTTAGACTCCCGTTTCCTCGATGCCCTCCCCCCCCCCTCCTCCCCCCCTCCCTCCATGCTCAGTCACACGTCACTGGGAGCCAACACGGCTTCTTTTTGCTCGATTTTCCTTTCCTTGAGAGCAAAGTGAGAAGATTTTTACTCCGAGGAGGATTTTGTCCGGTTCGCAGCGAAAAAAGGCTTCAAGGAGGAGGAGGGAGGAGGGAGGAGGGAGGAAGGAGGTGGAGAAATGAAGGATCACTCAGGGTTAATTCCAATCGCAGTGCCTCCTTGAAGCGGCGTGACAGCGTGTCTCCTCCGCTCACAGAGTGGATGAGTTCTTGGTGATCCGACCTGATTACAACGTGTGGAAGACGGAGTCTCCTCCTCCTCCTCCTCCTCCTCCTCCTCCTCCTCCTCCTCCTCCTCCTCCTCTTCCTCTTCCTGCATATATACATGTATTGTGTTCATCAGAATTAATTTGAACACATTTGAGTTTATTTAAGGGTCGTAATGAATTCAACTGCTCAAGGATTCATAGATATATAAATATATATTAGGATTTACATATATTCCGCCACAATAAAGGAAATCCCAATAAAGCTGTGAGTTGTGCAGCTGACACGTGTTTTGACAGTTTTCCTGTGTCGGCGAGATGGATCACGTCCGATGTCCCCCCCCCCCCCCCCCCCCCCCCTGTTGTCCTCCCTTGTTTTCATCAGCCTCTTTGTGACTTATCGACGGGCGACACCTTGATCTCAAAGGGCGAAGGAAGAGAGAAAAGAAGAAGAGATGAGGGAGACGAAGAGGAGGGATCAAACGCAGGCGGCGGAGCGGCGGAAGACATAACAGCGAAGAAAGAAAGGAATGTGGAAAAGAGAGAAAAGAATGCCAGAGCGAACGAAAAATAAGAATGAAAGGAAGAAAGGAAAAGAGTAAAACAAAAGGAGCCGAGCGCGAGAGAGATGTGGGCCGTTCGTAAGCAGAGTCTTCCCGAGGCTCTGGGCCCGGCACACCTGGTACTGCTCACTTCAGAGGAAATAGACACTCTGTGGAAGAGAGGCTCTTGGCCCCGGGACAAAAACCGCTGCAGCGCCAAATTAGAAACAGGAAGGACTGCGGGTACGGCTCAGACTCTTTTATTTTTTGTAAACGTGCTCCCCACATGGACTCGATGGACTGCAGGCCCGATCCCGCTCTGGAAACCCAGAACCCCGACGGCGCTAGTTTACAGCCACAGTCAACAGAAAGGCCGGTCGGCACGGTGACGGTGGACGGAGAGATTCAGGCCAGCGCCCCGGATGTTGGTAAACTGTTGCCCGTCCCCGGTGCCGCCCGGCGCCGCCCGGTCTAATGAGGAGAAGACGTTCTCACGTCCTCACAGTAAACACAGTCGCCTCCCCAGTGTTACATAGTGACTCGTTCAGACTTATTACAGAACTGAAGAGTAAACCCGCATGTTGGTGAGTCCGTGTTCAGAGTTAAGCATGTTATACAGTGTTTAAGTGAATTCACTAGAGCCAGAGTACCCCCCCATGTCCATGGCTCCGCCCCCCCTTCTCCTTTCTGAGTTTCATCGCGTGCGTTCTAATAGAAATAATTTCTCTAAATTTTTTTTTTTATGTATCAAATTTTTCAGCAAAACTTTATTTAACTCCATTTAACTGCAGTAAACTTTATGTAACTCTATTTAACTCCATTTTACTCTATTTAACTCAATTTAACTCCATTTAACTTTAGTTAACTCCATTTAACTCTATTTAACTCTATTAAACTGAATGCAACTCTATTTAACTCCATTTAACAATATTTAACTTTATTTAACTCAATTTAACTCCATTTAACTGTATTTGACAATATTTAGCTTTATTTAACTCAATTTAACTCTATTTAACTCTATTTAACTCTCTCTCTCTACCGCTCTCTCTCTCTCTGCCTCTTTCTCGTGCACGCCCGTCTCTCAGCACCAGGATGGGACAAATGTGACACACACACACACACACACACACACAGAAAGGTTTCTCTGGGTTCCCACAGGCGACCATCGGAGCAGCGAGCGAGAACTGACGGTCCGTAACGCTCTCGCTCCAAGGAGAGTGAAGCTACAGCACCAGGTCTGCGAATGTGTACCGTAAAAAAAGAAAAGAAGGAAATGCATATTGATATATGCCCGCTGCCTTCACCGCGACCCCGTGACCTCTGGCGGGGTTTCTCCTCCGCTGGAGGGCGTCTCCTCCTTCACGTAAACACGTACGACTTCAAAATCCGAAGGAGAAAAAAAACAGGACTTCTAACGGGCCGTGAGGAAGAGGAGGGAAAGAAGTACGCACTCGTTCTCATACAATATTTCCATTTACTCACGGCCCGTCCAAGTCGTGCGTTCCCCTCCATCTATCATTTTCAGTGCGGTCGCCCGGCGGCGGCGGCGAGGCCGGCTGTAATTATTCCTACAGATATTGAGGACATCTAGAGGTTGTTTTCTCTTCGCTGGAAAACAGAGCGACTCCTTCGGAGGTCGGGTTGTCGTTAAAGCGGACGGCGAGCGTGTCCTTCCGGAAGAAGCGACTCGATGATAACGCGCGCGGCGTCGGCCGCGGTGCGTTTGAGGCGCTGCGGAGCCTCAGGAGGAGAAGCTCTGCAGGGCGGCGTTCACCGCGGGGCCGCCGACTGATGTCTGAGCCAAGCCCGCTGATGGATGTAAACACACACACACACACACACACACGTATGAACGTATGCCAGATGAGGGGGTGGAGGGGGGGGGACTCCAAAAGGAAAACCTGCCATGACATCACCCCAAGGGAGGGGGAGTCGTGCAGGTGCAAGGGCCGGGACAGGAAGTGAGTCACAGGAAGCTCGGTGAGGCAGACTTTGCCATGCCGCTCATGACAGGCGGTGGGAGAGAGCGGGGGGTTACACCCCGTGGACCTTTACGTAAACAAGGCTTCTCTCATCTCTGGGCCGGTCCCAGGGTACAGAGAGTTCTTCCTGCGACTGACCCGACCCCGTACAGAGGAGGGGGGGGGGGGGGGGGTGACGATGCTCTAGCGAAGGTGGAGGTGTTTTCATCCGAACACCTTCCAACCCGCATCGTGACGGCCGTGCGGTGGACGGATGACGGGAGGAGGCGGTGCGTGTGTCCTCGGCTGTTTGTACAAAGCTCATCAGGCTAATGAGAAAAGTGCGGGGCGTGTTTTGTCGGTCGGGGGGGGGGGGTTGGGCGGCGTTGCATCTGGAAGCAGCCTCTTGGTAATCTGCTCTAAGTACAAAAGGTCCAACGCCAGCTTGTTCTCATATAGACCACCGAGCCAGGCCGGTGGGGGGGGGGGGGGGTGATGCTCCTCGAGGCCCCGACAGGTGACGTCCTCGTCCTCGTGTTCTGCGGTCTGAAGGAGTCCGGCCATCCTTCTCTTTCTGTTGGGAGAAGGGAGGCGTCGTGGCATCATTTGTAATTAAATTATAACATTATTCATATATGACAAAATGGGTCATATATACTGTATATATGGTAAAGTACATTATAGTAGTGGTCATTATGTTCAAGAAAAATATGTTCTTTTTCACAGGTTAATATAGTGTGATCAAGATCTATCAAGATCCAAGCTATATATATATATATATATATATATATATATATATATATATATATATATATATAAATATGCAATTATATATGTATATATTTATATACATATATATATATATATATATATATGTATATATATGTATAGATATAAACATTTCTATATATATATATTTATATAAATATATATGTATATATATTTATATATATAGATATGTATATGTATATATCTATACATATATATGCATAGATATATACCACAATATAGTTGTTCTGCTAATTCAATCAATGGTCTATATTAAATAACTAAATTAAATAGTTTAGTAAACTTTTGTGTAAACTAAATACTTTCATCATTTAATTACCACTTACATCTCAAATAATCTGGATTTTTCTGAGAATGAAGCGTTATTGTCAATTAAGACGACGTAATTGTGTTTTATAGTAAAGTTTGTTGTCGTTATTCATCCGAATTGTTTAGCTTTCTTCTCATCTCCAGCTCTGGGTGAAGCGACGATGATTTTTGAAGTTGCACGCGTGGGTAACGCAGAAGATTTACTGCTGCAGATTGACATCTGTTTAACGGGCATGCCGGGGGGTTGGAGAGAGAGGGGGGGGGGGGGGGTCACGGCGCTCCCTTTGATTGATCTCTGCACTTCCTGAAGATGGAGGCCGCTCCCCGTAACCGCACAACCCCTTTCAAGCACTGGGGGTGTAGGAGAGACGCCCTTTGGGGCGGGCAAGGTTTCCAGGATCAGTCGGGTCTCCCCCCCCCCCCCCACACACACACACACACACACAACTGTAACATCTCAATTCATCGATTCATCTCAATGATGATTATTGGTAATATTCCTCCAATATTTTCTGTTATATATTTTAAATGGTGAGATGAGCGATACGTGTGTGTGTGTGTGTGTGTGTGTGTGTGTGTGTGTGTGTGTGTGTGTGTGCACAAGGTCCCTGGATGAGAGATGAACAGCTCCGATGCTACGAGGTCATTTCTCCTCCTCCTGCCCCACCTCTCCCCCCTCCCTCCATCACCCATCGATAAAAAAAAGTGTCCTTGTTAAGGTCTCGCCCGTCCTCTGAGGTTTCATTCCTCGCTCTCCGGAGGAGCGAGTGAGGCGACTGTCGAGCTGGAGAGGATCTCATATGAACTTCTAGAGGTAAATAAGAAACTAAA
This sequence comes from Liparis tanakae, assembly GCA_036178185.1. Taxonomy (NCBI): domain Eukaryota; kingdom Metazoa; phylum Chordata; class Actinopteri; order Perciformes; family Liparidae; genus Liparis; species Liparis tanakae. The sequence goes on along the minus strand of CM070101.1, from coordinate 17,742,652 downwards.
GAAAGGAACAATGGGATAGGATGAGGAATACTCTGGAGGAAGTGATGTAGCTGTGTGTGTGACGTGTGATAACGGGCGTGAATTTGTGGTTTAGAGATGACAGCTGGGATGGATGCGGGCGACGCCTGAGACGTTGCTTATCTTTCTTAGGGCGATCGCCATTAAATATATAGTTAAAATATGAAATCATTGGATCCTGAATTCTCCTGCAGACCCGAGGTTTTGAATTGTTCTCTCTCACGGTAACCGACGTAGGCCGAGAATATTTCAGACATCCGCACTTACAGGGGGAAAAGAGAGGTGGAGGGGAAGAGAGGTGGAGGTTGTATACGTATAAAAGTACAAAGGGCCGTGAAGTCATCCCGGAAAAGTCGTTCCCATCTCGCCGGCTTCACCTCAGAACACGGAAAGAAAGGAAGAAAGAAAACGCACAAAAAGAAACGCTGTGTGCACCACTTTCTAAAATTAGCGCGTGCAGCACATGGAGTCTCTCTCTCTCTCTCTCTCTCTCTCTCTCTCTCTCTCTCTCTCTCTCTCTCGGAGGCCTCCGGCTCATCAAAAGATTCACGGCACGCCGCACGCTTTCCAAATTCTGGTGCCGGCCAGAAATCTGGAAAAATCTGATTTCTTTCCCAGCCCTTTTGATCTGGGTTTGTTCGGCGCTCCGCGGATCGTTTTTGGTGCGGTTCACCAAACGAAACAAAACGAGAAAGGAAAAAAGAAAGAGAGAGAGAGAGAGAGCCGCCGGGCCCCGGTGCCACGCCGGCCGGGCCCAGAGTTCTGCTCGCGGTGCGGCGGGCGGCGGGCGGCGCCTCTGTTGTGTGCTTTTGTGTGTGCGTAAACAAAGACGGCGAAGGACACCTTTAACGCATTTACCAGATGGGTTGGGTGGCTTTTTTTCGCAGAGAAGGAAAAAAGGGGGAAAATCTGTTTTTTTGGAGAGAGAGAGAGAGAGAGAGAGAGAGAGAGAGAGGCTTTGCAGAGGTCTGTGCAGCAGGTGAAGAGACGCTCGCCAAGAACACATTTCTTCGCAGTGGAGCTTTTTTTCTGTTTTTCTTTTACGAAAACCGTGCAAACACACGGCGACACGCAGGCGAAATGTTTAGCTCGTCTTCGACACTCCAAAAAAAAAAAAAAACACACGCGTGTCCTCGGCCTCAACCCGCTGACCGCCAGTCAGTCGGTAATGGCGGAGGTAATAGGTCCTCATTACTCTGACCCTTGACCCCACCTCTGTCCTTAGCGAGGAGTTTAGGAGCGGTCCCCGAGGAGCCGTTAGCCACGTTAGCCGCTAACGGAGAAGCCGAGGAACCGTGGAAACCGGAACTGGGGGAGGGGTGGAGGAGGAGGAGGGGGGGGGGGTAGGAGTGCTACCCGTGTGTCCCCCGCCCTGGGAGCTGAGCATCCACCCCAACCCAATGAGAGGTTTATGGACTTGAACTATAAAGGCAAAAACACTCAATCTTTTAACACTTTTTTTTTTTTTTTGCTCAACAGCCACCGATTCTGGAGGTTGAGTATTTTTTTCTAAACGTTTTTTCTTCTTCTCTCGTCTTTATCGAGTGCTCATTAAGTGTCCCGCCGCCGCCGCCGGTGGAAGTGACTTCCTCCCGAAGTCCATAAAAGAAATGGTGCTGCTACTGGCGGAGGTATGCACAGCAGCCTGTGTGTGGTGGGTTGTGGTGTGTGTGTGTGTGTGTGTGTGGGGGGGGGGGGGGGTCCGCCGGGAGAGAAATGGACACCAGATGGGACCCGAGGGCGGGCGGGTGGGTGGGGATGCAAGGTAGAATAAAATAACACATGCAGAAGATTGAAACTGAAATGTGGTGGGAGGAGGAGGAGGAAGAGGAGGAGGAGGAGGAGGAGGAGGTGGCGTGTGTGTGTGTGTGTGTTGGGAGGTTATTACAATAATTGGATCGTTGCATCATCCCACCAGACGAGGATGAGAGCAGGTAAACAGAAATATGATCTGAGGCCTGTAGAAAAAATAAAAAAATAGAAAGGTGACATTTGATGTCACTTCTCGTCTTTTATGAAATTATTTTAATTTTCGTTTCCTCCCGGGTCTCACAGGCGGATCTTTGTCCGACGAACATTTTGTTTTTCGAAAAGAGAGAGAGAGAGAAAAAAAAGCCCACCGAGAAAACCCTCGAATAGAATGATTGAAAAAACAACCGCGTTCGGTTTTTCCATGCGAGCGCGTACGCATGTGTGTGTGTGTGTGTGTGTGTGTGTGTGTCTTGAGATTGAAAACCAACATTCCACGGTCCCGAAATGTGCGCTCGCATAAAACACACACACGCACACACACACACACACACACACACACACACAAACACACACACTCTATTTAGAGCTTGTTGAGCTGCCCTGTGATCCCATCCAAACCCATTCTAATGCAAACAGCACGGAGCGGCGGCCGCCCTCTCATTATGGGATGGAGCATGTTGCGGCTACGCTAGCTAGCGCTCCGCAGCGGCTAGCGTAGCCGCTAGCTCCGCTAGCATCGGGAAGACATCGGGGGGGAAGGGATCGACTCGGGTGTGTTGTTTGTGTCGCCCTTCATTATCTGAGACTTCTTCTTCTTCTTCTTCTTCTTCTTCTTCTTCTTCTTCTTCTTCTTCTTCTTCTTCTTTTCATCGGCATTGTTTGTTAGCCTCGCGAGTCAGAGACGACAAAGAAAGGCGGCCGACACTGAAGTACGCGGGAGAATCTGCCTGAACATGTGCAGTATGTGGACAGGTGCAGGTGTGTGTGTATGTGTGTGTGTGTATGTGTGTGTGTGTGTATTTGTCTTTCATTTATTAATTAAAGTGCCAGTTGGAGCCTTTTCTGGCCTGGGAGTCATGTTTTTTTGGGAGAATTTAGGCAGAAATCGCCCCTATAGATAAAATACCCCCCCCCCCCCCGCAGCCTTGTCAGTCCTTCCTCAGAAGCCCTGCACCCCCCACTACATTAATATTAGTTCAGACCCCCCAAGAAAAAGCGCACACAAGCTCGTGGAAGAACCTTCCCAGGGTCCTTTGCAGCGACATGAAAACATGCTCCGGTGTTTTCCTATTCCTCCCTCGAGTCTATCTACATTCGTCGGCTTGTAACTTGTCAGCCCCCCCACGTGACCCTGCACCCCCCCACTGCAGTTCATTACCCCCCCCTCCCTCGAGACACCTCCATTGTCGTTGGTTCCCCGCCCTGTTCCCTGTGTCGCTGCTCTCGAGTGAAACTTGTGACCACGGTTTCTTTTTAGTTTTTTGTGTGTTTTTTTTACGATAAATACACGTAATTTATTTACAAATAAAGTGGTTATAATAGAAATAAATACAAAATAGAAATCTGAGCATTATACTTCATGTGGCATTGCACCCAAATGTACATCAGAAATACATTTTCAAAACCAGTAAAGGAATATTCCTCTGATTAAAATATTTATTTTTTCCCAACTTTACGTAGACATAAATATATTCATATATAGCTTCTTCTTCTTTTTCTTCTTCTTCTTCTTCCTCCACAATAGCTCTGTTTTAGTCTTTCATATAAATAAACGTCTTCATCGGGGGAACTCGCTGCGCGGTAACTTCTCTCCTCGCCTCCTCGCCTCCTCGCCTCCTCTCCTCACCGGCAGCCGCAGCCCTCCACCACCATGTCCTGGTAGTTCTTCAGGATCACCTTCTCGTACTCGTCCAGGTAGAGCAGCGAGATGGGGCTGAGGTCCGTGGGCACGCAGCACGCTCTGGGGATGTTCGAGTTCACCGAGTTCACCAGCGTCTGCACGATGGCGTGATTGGTGGAGTTGAGGTGGTCCGCCAGCGGGAAGGGGCACTCCCCTTGGCAGTAAAAGGCGTGGTACCCGGGCGGCGCCACTATCCACTCGTTCCAGCCCACGTCGCTGAAGTCCACGTACAGGGCGTGCCTCTTGCAGCTGGCCTTGTGCTGGTGGTGCTTCCGCCGCTGTTTGCGCAGCGCCGCCTGCCGCTTTTCCCGCGCGTGCAGCACCGAGTCCCCGCCGCGGCCGTCGTGGCCGTACGTCACCAGCAGGGGGCGAGCCTGAGGCCACGAGTCCCGGTCCAGGGACCGGCTCACCCTGACGTGCCCGCTGCGTCCGGCGCGGCCCTCGCCGCCCTCCTCCTCCTGCGGGTGGTGCACCTCCACCATGAAGCCGTGGTTGCGGCCCCCCCCGGACGTCCACTGGGACACGGCGGGGCTGACGTCGAAGCTCTCCCAGCGGCTCAGGGAGTCGCGCACCAGCCGGGTGTCCAGCAGGCGGGCCAGGGGCTCGCGGCCCGCAGGGGCCCCGAAGATCTCGTAGATGTTGATGCGGTGGACGCCGCCGGCCGCGCCGCCGCTGCTGCCGCTGCTGCTGCTGTTGGTGGTGGTGGTGGCGTTGGGGGGGGGCGTGGCGGCGCCCATGACCTGGTCCCGGTAGACGCGGAGCTCCGCCGAGGTGATGAGCTCCTCGTCGGGGATGGACGTGAGGTTGAAGAAGAACTGCTGGGTCGTCTTGCCTTTGAGCCGCGACAGGGCCTCCATGGACTCTGAGGGAACAGAGACACACAGGGTGAGGGGGAGTATGTCTCTCTCTCTCTCTCTCTCTCTCCCTCCCTCTCTCTCTCTCTCTCGCACACATTTGCACCACGTGGTCACACCGAGTGGGCGCGGGCCGTCACACAGCCTCTGAAACACACATCGGCACGCGTCCTCACGGGTGTCAATTGAAAGACACGCGATCCCCTTTTCTTGAAGAAATAAAAATGAATATCCTGTGCTTTTATTTTGAAGGTTTTAAATCAAATAGATTTTTGTGATAATATTGAAGGAATCTTCTCATGTGAAAAAGTTCTACACTGAAATAAACAACAATCAAAGGCAAAGAAGACACAATCACCTTTTCTTAAAGAAAAAAAATACATCCTGTGCTTTTATTTTGAAGGTTTTAAATCAAATGGATTCATGTGATAATATTAGACATATCTTCTTATGTGCAATAGTTATACACTCAAATAAACAATAATCAAACAATAATCAAATGCAAAGAAGACACAATCACCGTTCTTAAATAAATAAAGACATCCTGTGCTTTTATTTTGAAGCTTTTAAATCAAATGGATTTTTGTGATAATAGTAGAGACATCTTCTTATCTCCAATAGTTCTACACTCAAATAAACAATAATCAAATGCAAAGAGACCTTTGAAACAATATATTTGATTAGTTCATACGTTTATGTTTCAGGTACACCGGCCCTTTAAGAGGCGGCCATGATGCTGAAGAGGCCCACGGTGAACATGAGTTTGACCCCCCCCCATGTAAGTCATGCTCGTATATCCATCAGGTCACTTCCATCCGTTGGTGACGAACGCGCTCGCCAGTGGAAAAAGACGTAAACATAAAGACGCGAATAGAAACTGTTGCGTTAACCTTTAAGCAAATGTGAAAGTTAATTACCCGTGTAACCCCATGACGTACAGGATGCTTTTATTATGGAGAGAAACAAACTAACTCCATCGCTCACACGTCTAATCCTGGACACCGCTCTCCTCTCTGAGAGTGGGAGGTAACCCCCCCCCCCACACACACACACACACACACACACACACACACACACACCGATATACATCGTACCCTAAGCGACCGCTCTCTTTAAGGCGGCGCTCGGCTTTGAACGCGTAAACTTCACGAGGCTCACAGACGACGTATGGACACACTTTACAAAAAAAAATGTGTTTGGTGTGGTGAAACAAACACAAACTTTGAACTCAAAGGAGCCATTTAGGAAATTCCAGCATCTCCTCCTCAGCCTCCCTCCAGAGGTACAAAGAGCTCAATTAGGCCTATCACTCCTCATTTGATGTGGGAAAGCCCCCTGTCTCCCCTTCCCTCTCCCCCATGTCCCCAATCCCTCTCTTCTTTTCTTTCCCTCCCCAGCTCCCAAATCCCCTACTCCCTCTGTTCTCTCAGCCATCCAAATCCTCTTTTCTTTCCCGCCCCCCTGTCTGTCACTCTCTCTCTCTCTCCTCTCTCTCTCTCTCTCTCCTGTGTGAACGAGTTGAGGCTCGTCGAGAAAAAAAAAAAACGAGGAAAAAACAAAACGTGTGAACCGCAGATATGAGCGAATCAACATTCCTAATTTATTCCTGCGCCGCATGCCAAGACAGAAGATAAAGGCCGCGCGCCGCGGTCGTCCATCACGCACCGCTCTCCACGCCGCCACTTCCGACGTAAGAGTGGAAATGTTCTATTTGGCTCCTGGAGACGGTTATTTTTTTTGGGTGCGGGGGGGGGGGGGGGGGGGGAGAAAAAAGCGATAGGAGTGAAACTAATCACCCGAGTGAATGTATGTGATGGATGGATGGAGCCGTGGATACATGGTCGTTATGCGGCGTCTCTTAAGGTGGAATGACACGTATCACCAACTCCGTTAGCATACGGGAGGATACGCACGCGTCATTCAGTCCGACCACAGTGGTACTGGCCGGTGTGTGATGGTGTGTGATGGTTTCCAGTAGGGGGGGGGGGGAGCGAGTCCCTCGGCCCGGGGCTTTGTTTGTAGTGAGTCGGCGTAGCCACCGGGTGTCATTGCGCTCGGCCCTCTGACTCAGATAGAAACCTCCCCGCTCAAACACTCCGGACTCTATGTGAGGCTGTGTGTGTGTGTGTGTGTGTGTGTGTGTGTGTGTGTGTGTGTGTGTGTGTGGAGCCCCTATGGACCCGGTAACGTGGATGGAATATCGGAACGTTGACGGAGATACAGAGTTGCTGTGTGTAACAGTAATAGATAAATCATACATGCATGTTCTTGATATCATGACCAGCTGGGCCCCATTTTTATATCTAACTATGTAAATAAAGCCTCGGTCATGTTTAAATCTCACCTGTTGGATTATTTTAGGCAGCTTTAAAACAAGTGGCATTGTGTACACACGTACAGCTGGTGGATTACAGCGTGCCCACGTGTGTGTGAGCCTCCTCCATCCCATGAATGCACGTGGGATAGACTTGGAAGCCCCCAAAAAATATGGAATTGAAACACTGAATTCAACAATCGGCGCGTTTATCCATCATATAAAAACTAAGTGAGCAATTATGTGTGTTGTTGGAACGTGCGTAATGGCGCACGGAGAGAGCGTGGGTATGGAAAGAGTCAAGGCGCGCAACCTCTCTCTCTCTCTCTCTCTCTCTTTCTCTCTCTCTCTCTCTCTCTCTCTCTCTCTCTCTCTCTTTTAGGGACTAAGTACTCATGTTAGTTAAAGAATGACTCAGAATTCAGTCTGACGCGATGTCATGTCGTGTGTCACGGCGGTGATGACTATCACCTGCGCACAGAGGCGCGCGCGCACACGCACACACGCACACACACACGCACACACACACACCGCCTTTTTATCCTGCGCCCGGTGGTGCGTGTCTGGAAAAACTGTTTTCAGAGCCCCACGCAAACACCATCAATTATTAAGAAACAAATTACCCAGGGGACAACCACCGCCCCCTTGATGTTGTCGGAGCCGGTGACAGCTGCGCCAGAAGGTGGATGTTTCGGGTGTAGTTGCGTCACAGAGTTCCACCGAGACCCCGAAAAACGCATTAAAAAACAGTCACGCGCAACGCGGACGCGTGTCACCTGTAAATGACTAACGCTCCATAAAAATAAAAAAACACACGGGTGCAGACTCTTGAAGTTCAGCCGCATGGCTGAGTCACGTTTTAAACACAGGGTCCGGGGCCCCGGCAG
>CM070101.1:17719927-17729927 GCA_036178185.1 Liparis tanakae | reverse complement strand
TTGCATATAACGGTGTGTGTGTGTGTGCGTGTGTGTGTATGTGTGTGTGTGTGTGTGTGCTCCCGGCACATCTTCGTGTCAGGTCCGAGGCTTCTGGAATGTGTCTAGCCGAGGGACTTGATCAGAGTCTGAGACGATCACGCGTCTCACACTCGATGCCTCACTGTTGCTCAGAGACATCAGCGCTTATCTGACGCCGGCGGCTGATCCAATTATACTCTGTGATTGAAGGGACAACACCGGATGAGGGAGGGGGGGCAAGGGGGGGGGGGGAATACAGGCTATCTGAAGCAGGAGTGAACGACCTGCTGGGAGGGCTGCGAGAAGATAAGCTGCGACTCTATAGCGCGACACGCCGCCGCCGCCGTTGGCACTCTCGTTGGCGCTCTCGTTGACTCTCTCGTTGGCTCTCTCTCTCTCGTTGGATCCCTCTCTCTTATAGGCTCTCTCTCGTTGGCTCTCTCTCTCGTTGGATCCCTCTCTCTATAGGCTCTCTCTCGTTGGCTCTCTCTCTCGTTGGCTCTCTCGTTGACGCTCTCTCTCGTTGGCTCTCTCTCTTATAGGCTCTCTCTCTCGTTGACTCTCTCTCGTTGGCTCTCTCTCTTATAGTCTCTCTCTCGTTGACTCTCTCTCGTTGGCTCTCTCGTTGACGCTCTCTCTCGCTGGATCTCTCTCTCGTTGGCTCTCTCTCTTATAGGCTCTCTCTTGTTGGCTCTCTCTCTTATAGGCTCTCTCTCGTTGGCTCTCTCTCTTATAGTCTCTCTCTCGTTGACTCTCTCTCGTTGGCTCTCTCTCTTATAGGCTCTCTCTCGTTGGCTCTCTCTCGTTGGCTCTCTCTCTTATAGGCTCTCTCTCGTTGGCTCTCTCTCTTATAGGCTCTCTCTCGTTGGCTCTCTCTCTTATAGGCTCTCTCTCGTTGACTCTCTCTCGTTGGCTCTCTCTCTTATAGGCTCTCTCTCGTTGACTCTCTCTCTTATAGGCTCTCTCTCGTTGGCTCTCTCTCGTTGACTCTCTCTCGTTGGCTCTCTCTCGTTGGCTCTCTCTCTTATAGGCTCTCTCTCGTTGACTCTCTCTCTTATAGGCTCTCTCTCGTTGACTCTCTCTCGTTGGCTATCTCTCTTATAGGCTCTCTCTCGTTGACTCTCTCTCGTTGGCTCTCTCTCGTTGTCTCTCTCTTGTAGCGCCGCCATTTCCTTCCATAGACAGAGATGCTCACGTGAATCTCAACTGCCGCGTCACACAAGGACACGCCTCCTCCTTCCTGGCGACGTGTATAGATGTTATTCTCTCTTGACCAACTTCTAGGAAGTGGAAACATTACTCAGGTACATGCTTTTGTTTATTTGACCATTTCTTTACAGGAACCTTAAAACAGAATGCTGTTTCCTTTTTACGTCACAGATGACACTTGTCAAAGCCTGCATTGGAAAAGTCTGCAGGGGAAAAGTCTGCATTGGAAAAGTCTGCAGGGGAAAAGTCTGCACTGGAAAAGCCTGCATTGGAAAAGCCTGCATTGGAAAAGTCTGCATTGGAAAAGCCTGCAGGGGAAAAGCCTGCACTGGAAAAGCCTGCATTGGAAAAGCCTGCACTGGAAAAGCCTGCATTGGAAAAGTCTGCATTGGGGAAAAGCCTGCAGGGGAAAAGCCTGCATTGGAAAAGCCTGCACTGGAAAAGCCTGCACTGGAAAAGCCTGCAGGGGGGAAGCCTGCATTGGAAAAGCCTGCCTTAGAGTCCTGGTCCAGGTGTCCAGGTGTGCTGAGACAACAACACAAACACACAATGGAGCATCTGCACATCCTCATAACGGTGGTTTAGCTCCGGACTGTTGTTATCAGCTTAAACCGGAGTTTCGTGGAAATCCTCTTGTCCCGGGCAGGCGAGGGCTAATGCGGCCGGTATCTGATCCCCCCCCCCTCCCTCCTCCTCCCTCCTCCTCCCTCCTCCTCCCTCCTCCTCCCCCCCGAGGCCTTCGCTCTGAGCGTAAAGAGCTCTCAGACGCCTGAGCGCTCTCTGTTTTTCGAATCCTTTACCTGAGAAAACACCGGACTGCGGACATTCCCCTCGTCAGGGCTGATGATTATATATTGTTCCAACCATTTGAGAAGTCATTACGTATCTTCGATAACCTAAATAAAAACATGGAGTAAGTAGTGCACTTTGTCCCGGTGTAATAGATGTATCTTCTTCTCCAGATGGAAACCCCCTGGACGGAGAACAATGCGTCACACATAACGCTTATAACAAAAGTTACCTATTCAAGGGGAATGTTTGTGGTCATTGGAGGGAGGTGAGGACAGAAGGTGTTGCTTTAATACGTAAATATCCCGACGAGGAGACATTGGTTTATTGTCCCGTAGGTGCTCGTTTCTGTGTGTGTGTGTGTGTGTGTGGACGGTGTGGTCCATCTCTTGTCATCGGGTACATTCCAGGAGTCGGGGTGGGGGGGTGCAGACGAAGCCCTGAGATGACACTGCAGATCCGACCGTGAGCCTTTCACCTGCCGTTAACAGAAACCTGGCCCGACGCGGGGGCCGCATTCCTCCCGGAGCCACGCGGAGTCTCCACGCGAGCGCCGGTCCTCGAGAAAACCCACGGAAAAACCACCGGGCGAGCGATTTTGTTCTACCGTCTTTTAGGAATAAAAAAAACGCGAAAGACTTCATCAATCCGCACGTGTTCCGGCAGCAGACGGGCCGACCGGCGGTGCGTGGAGGAGGTCGCGGGGCATGTTTCGTATAGGTTGTTCCCAAAATGGAAAAAAAAAAAAACAGCGAGGTCAGAGACGGCCACGCTGGAGAGCCAGAGTCAATATTTATGGATACTGAACATGTGGCACACTTCTCTCTACCCACTAATTTGAGCAACAAGTCCACCCCCCCCCCCCTCCCACCAGAGATTAAACGGCCTCGCAAGAGAGATCACAAAAAAATGCTTGCGCGTTTTAAATATTGAGGTGCACGCGGGGCAGGGCCAGGGTGGTTGGTGGTCGCCGAAGTGCACAATTTAGCAATTTGGCACGCTGTTTATTTGTTTGTGTTTTAATTTCCTGTCTAAATAGAGGACAAAGGGAGCTTTTGATCCGGGGCGAGTGAGAGGGCTCCTCTGCCCAGCGTCTCTGTAACGTATCGCATAGAGTCAACTTGTTACTTTTATTAAACAACTAAATCATAAACTTCACGCATGTGTGCAATATCCCCATATGACCTTCCCCTTCCCCCTCTTCCTTCTCACAAGCTAGGAGCAGCACTCAGCATTAGCCTATGCATCTGTTGACCTCTGACCTCTCCTTCTTCATGGTGATAACCTGTTTTTTTTTTAAACAGTTCTTAATACTGTATATTCTACCACCTAATGTACAGTGTGTTTTTTAGATTTCTTCTTCTTCTTCTTCTTCTTCTTCTTCTTCTTCTTCTTCTTCTTCTTCTTCTTCTTCTTCTTCTTCTTCTTCTTCTTCTTCTTCTTCTTCTTCTTCTTCTTCTTCTTCTTCTAGTGTGTGTGTACCTCTGTGGATTGTTGGTCGAGGCACAAATGGCAAATAAAAAACCTTGAACCCTGAAAATACGGAGAATTTTCACGTTAAATTGTTCTCACATATCCGATAAAATGTCCGTGTTGCCGACCTTTGTGGGACGCGCGTGTTTTTGAAGCGGCGCCAGAACAACGTGAAGCCCGGCGGCCGCGGCAGTGTCGCGGCGACATCACCGCGCGGCTGTAAAATCAGCGCGTCCCGTAACATTCAACTCCCTACGGACCTCACGCTCAAACAACTTGCGATAGGAATTCATATAAACACACGCTTCGTTTAACTTCCATTTTCGAGAGGGCGAGAGAGAGAGAGAGAGAGAGAGAGAGAGACATAAATACAGGGATCTGCCCTTTGAATGCAGCTCCACTCATAAAGACACCATGCGTCACTCAATTATACGTCTGCATGATTAGAAGCCTGCGCTACATAAACAGCCAGCGTCGAGATTTACATTTTACTGCTTAAGCACAAGCAGCTGTTTGCCGGCCGAGGAAGGAAAACACTTAGCGGGGGGGATTCGGATTCGAACCGACACACGCGCGCATCTCCGGCGAGGACGACGGGCTCCGGTGAATCCGTTGTTTACGGCGAGCGGGTGCGATACGCGCTCCCGACGCGGCGATGTGCGAGCTGGACGAGGTGCAACCGCGGGGTTTCTCTTTTTTAAAAAAGTTCAGGAAAGCCGAAAAGACAAACGGAGACGTCGCAGTGGAAGTGCGGTGACCTTCACGGGGGCCGGAGGCGTTCTCAATCGCTCGCCGGATAACGACGGCTTTGCCCGCCGCGAGCGATACTAAAACAAACACATGTTCTTCTCTTTTAACCGGCGGGAATTAAAAACAAGTTTTTTGAGATTGGGCCGCCCGTGTGACGTCACGGCTTAAATCTGTGTGAGATACGGAGAAGGTTAGACTAAGCTGAGCGCCTCGCATCAAGGCCGGTTTATCCGCTATGTAACGGATAAATGGTAGGCTATAGGGAGGACCTGATTGTACTCTGGCATCCGCAGAATGACATTATAGCTGTGTGGTTTCATGATAATAATAATCTTGGGAGCAGCTGTATAAACATTTAACTGACATCCACTCCCTGGGCATGCAGCATGTATCTTTAACTTCTACGAGGGCCAGTCTGATGCAACTATTCACATCCCCGCCCATCTCCCTCTCTCTCTCCCTCCCTCCTCTCTCTCCCTCTCTCTCTCTCGTCTGCTTTGGGATACATGACCCATGTTAGTATTTGCTGTAAATGTCACCGGGAAGAAAAGAAGACAAAATGATGTTCACATCACTTTAAGCCTTCAGCGAACGGCTGTCGTTGTCTCGCTTTGAAGAAACTTGAAAAGCACTTTTTTTTTTTTTATGTTGGGCCTCAACACGAGGCCCCTTTGCTCCGGCCCCCTCGCGCCGTACGGCCTACTTCCTGGTAACATTTGTCTTAATTCGTGGCAGTTTGTGTAAATATTTATGTCACTAAACCAACTGTTCTGTATACAGTAAGCCCCTCCCCCTCCCCCTCCATCCCCCTCCTCAATCTCCCCCCCGGAATGTGATTTAATTGGCGGTTTCCTCTGTTTACCCTCCGTTTCGTACGGTTTACGGACTCCGAGCTCGCCTGTAATGAATAATCGCGGTAGATTAAAAATAAATAAAAATAAATATGTAACCTTAAATTAAACGTTGTTCCTTGAAGGAAATCGAATGGAGGTTAATACCCGTCTCATGCCTCCGCCCCTGAACCCCGCCGTCTGTAATTCCCGTCCTCTCATCACATGCCAGATTACCATTATGTGTCATTTGTAATACAATAAACAGACTCCAGATGGCCCGGCTTCTCTCGCGTATACACAGAGCAACAGAAGCTACGGCGGGGGAGAGCGCTGCCGTGTTCCACGGAGTCTCACATCCCGAGAGTCAGAGTTTCATAATGCGAGACGAGGGGGATGAAGACGAGTTCAAATAAGAGGAGGCGACTGAAGCTTTCAGAGATGAAGATGCACCTCCATCCAAGTCACGGCTGTCGTGCAGCGGAGCGGGCGACGTCAACGGAGGGCGGAGCCAACGAGAGTTTCTCATCCTCCGATAGGCCCCGCCTTTTTTTCTTCATCTCCATCGTGGAGTTTCTCGACCACAAAAAAACAGACATCCGTGTGTGTGTGTGTGTGTGTGTGTGTGTGTTGGAGGTAGCGCGAAAAAACACGCGCGTGACATCCGAGACTACCTAAACACCTCCGCGTCGCGATGGCTCTCTCTCTCACATCCGACAGTGATTTATCTGTGATTATTGAGGGGGGCGTTTGGCCGAGGCGTGAGGAACACTGGGCCTCTTGTCAGCGTGTCGAATTGTAGCCCAGAATGAAACATTTCTATTTTCCTAACCTGGTTAAGTAATCACATTACCTAAGACTCCATAAAGTGGAACAAACAGTAGCGTATAACCCCCCCACGCCCCCCATCCGACTTTATATTTTTTATGTGCCGTTGAGTGACGGATTGGCTTTCATCAAAGAGGCGGCGGAGAGAGAGCTTCATGCAGTCGTGTTGCGGACGCCGAGAATCCGACATTGATCCACATGTAGAGAAACATCTGGAGGAAAAAAGGCAATTTCCACCCCGAGTGTTTTAGTATTTCCTCCTAATTAATTTCACGTGTACACGACAAGAGCGAGGCGGCCTCCCAGAACCGGCGGCGCACACACACACGCACACAAGCCGGCTTTGTTCCAACCGACGGCAAAAGTCATCTGTGGTTCTCTGGCTTTCAGAGAAGAAGAAGAAGAAGAAGAAAAAAATATGTTTTTGGTGCTTTTGACGCTTGAAATCAACGCCGAGATCAGATTTCTTTTTTTTTTTAGGGGGCGGGGCTAAGAGAAGCGAGGAGGGGGGGGGGGGAGGGGGGGTGTTCCTCGTTTACAGGTCGGTCGATTGGCGACTCGTGGAGCGTGTCGGGCCAGGAGGGCCGAGGGTGAGCGAGGCCTCAGGAATGATCCTAAAAGTGAGTTGAAGCCGAAATGAAGGAGGGCGCCGCTTCAAAAATGCCGAGCATCTCGAAAACGTGCCAATTATGTCGAAGCGGAGGACTTCCAGGAATCCCCGTTAAAATGCAACGTTAAAAGAAAAAGAGAGGCTCTCTTTCGTGTCGGCGTTTCTAGCCCCGGTGTGATACGTCCACGCCGCGAGGGGCGGGGCTTATCTCCGGGGCTCGTGGTTGGCTTCATAACATTATATAATAATTGCATCGCACAAATCTCACATATCATCGCACAAATCTTGTCGCACAAATCTTGTCGCACAAATCTTGTCGCACAAATCACGTCGCACAAATGTCGTTGCCCAAATTTTGTTGCCCAAATCTTGTCGCCCAAATCTCGTCGCCCTAATTGCATCGCACAAATCTCGTCGCACAAATCATGTCGCACAAATGTCGTTGCCCAAATTTTGTCGCCCAAATCTTGTCGCCCAAATCTAGTCGCCCAAATCTCGTCGCCCAAATCTCGTCGCCCTAATCTCGTCGCCCAAATTGCGTCGCCCTAATCTTGTCGCACAAATTTCGTTTCAAAAATCTCGTCGCCAAAATTGCATCGCCAAAATATTGTCGCACAAATCTAGTTCCACAAATCTCATCGCACAAATTTCCTCACACAAATCTCGTCGCCCAGATTGCATCGCCAACATCTGGTCACACAAATCTCAAAGAGTTGGGTACGCCTCAGAGAGACGGGTACGTCTGCCTCAGAGAGACGGGTACGTCTGCCTCAGGGAGACGGGTACGCCTCAGGCGTCTTCATTTTCATGTTTTATGAATTTTCCGTAAAGACACAACATTTCCTGTCGTCACTCGTCCAGGATGACGAGTGGAAGAGGAGAACACGATCAGATCAACCCTTGAAGCGAGAGATGCAAGTCCTGATGCCGCTGGGATCTGTTTTGGATCGAGGGCGCCTTGGACCACCTGGAGGAATCTGACTTTGGTCTCACTTGAAGGTCTCGTCTCCCACACACACACACACACACACACACACACACACACACACACACACACACACACACACACACACACACACACACCACCCACCGCCCTCAGAGTCTGCTTTTCATCTTCGCTCTGGGAGCTCTTCATCATGCGTGGCCACCGGAGAAATAACTGTCCAGAGAGGTACGCCGCTCTGGTCTTTTGTCTGCGCACACACACACACACACACACACACACACACACACACACACACACACACACACACACAGATGCAGAGGCCAGATACAAGCAGGAGTTTACAGGGGCGTTTGAAGTCAGGGGGAGATGGTGTGTCCCGATTAGAGCCCCGAGTGAGACGGACACTGTAGGTGTTTCTGCCCCCCCCCCCCCTCCCCGTCTCCCTCCCCCCTCCCTCCCCTCATCCCCTTCTTATCTTTTTATTTCTTCTTCCCACCTCCGTGTGTTTTAAGCTTGACTTTCAACTCTACTGAGCACCGGGGGGAGGGGGGGGGAGGCTTCTTCTTCTTCTTCTTCTTCTTCTTCTTCTTCTTCTTCTTCTTCTTCTTCTTCTTCTTCTTCTTCTTCTTCTTCTTCTTCTTCTTCTTCTTCTTCTTCTACTTCTTCTTCTTCTTCTTCTTTCCTGGGCGGCAAAGTTACAGGTTCTTTGTGGCGTGGGTTATTTGTCAGAGGCGTTTTTTGGGAGAGTGACTCGTTTCACTCTGTTCTCTGGAAGAAGAAGAAGAAGAAGAAGAAGAAGAAGAAGAAGAAGAAGAAGAAGAAGAAGAAGAAGAAGAAGAAGAAGAAGAAGAAGAAGAAGAAGAAGAAGAAGAACAAAAGAAGAACAAAAAGAAGGAGAGGAAGAAGAAGAACAAAAAGAAGGAGAGGAAGAAGAAGAACAAAAAAGGGCTAAAAGTCTAAAGTTACAGCCATGCTCCCCGGTATTACAACCCGATGACTGACAGGAAAAATGGAGTGAGCTCTATAACCAAAAAACACTAATAAGACGAGAGAGAGAGAGAGAGAGAGAGAGAGAGAGAGAGGGGGAAACAACAGATTAGACGACTGATCTCAATCTGCTCTCCTTTCTGGTTATTGGGAAATAATAGCTCTGAAAAAAGGAAGTTCTTTTTTTTTTCAAACGGGCCTTTAATCAATTCTCCTTTGACGAGCATGAAAGGCCGAGCGAGAGCAGCGCGCTCCGGACGCTTTGGTGTGTGTGTGTGTCTGTGTGTGTGTGTGTAGGGGGGGGGGGGGGGGGGGATGGGCTCTCCTAATTTGTGTTCATCTCCCGGTGCACTTGATCACCGCCGCCACAGCCTTGACGCCATGTGTGAGTGTAAATGGCTCCAAGGCTCCCTGGTGGTAAAAATCACATAGCCAGAAAAAAATAAAATAAAATGACCACCAACTCTAAACGAAACATCATACACCCCCCCCCCTCCCCCCTTTCCCCCCTCTCCCCCCTCCTCTTTTTTCTCTTTCGTTTTAAAAGGTCCCATTCAAAACCCCCGTGTGTGTGTATTATTTTTTTCTTTTCTTTCTTAAAGACCCATAAGGTAGCAATTTCCCCGGAATATGGCGCCCCGATAGCTGTCGGAGTAACCGACACCGCGTCCGGGTGAAATGAAAGAATGTGTTCCAATATTTTTTTGTGAAACATTAACTTGGATCTGAGATAGTAAAAAGCAAAGCAACTAGAAAGGCCCGAGTGCTGAGTGAGGGCTTTGTTCACTCCGGAGCACCAAGGGCTCTGTTTTAAGTTCAAGGGAGGAGGAAGAGGAGGAGGAGGAGGAGGAAGAAGAGGAGGAGGAGGAGGAACCCTTTAATTTAAAACCCTAAAAAAAAAAATGAAGTCATTCATTCCCTTCGCTAAACTGCAGTGTGACCCACGAGGTTAGGTAAACAAGTGTCCCTTGCATTACTGTCAAAGAGCCCCCCCCCCCTTACAGCTGCGTGAGGAAGAAACAGATGCATGTGTGCTTCATTTATTTTTATTTTATTTTATTTTATTGGATGAATAAAGAGGAAGTCGGTCTACCTGCAGGGCGGTGCTCAAGGTGTCCCACAAGGAAAAAGGAACCCTAAGAAAAAGCGAGAGCCCCACAATGCACTGGGCCAGGAGGATGAAGCTCCAGCACCACGCGGCTGGAATGTGAGGAATCCTCCCGGGCCGGGGGGGAGGGGGAGGGGGGGGGGGTTCTGGTGCTGGGGTCCAGACCTCACTGTGGTGCGGTGTTGTGTTTGGAGGGGCGACGGTAACCCAGGAGCAACTGTTAGAGTTCAGGCGTCAGCCTCCAAGCGCTGGAAAGAAGTGGGTTTATTCAAATAAAGAGTTGGAGATGGAGTGAATAACTGTCTCTCTTTTTTTTACTTCTTCTTTCTTTTTTTTTTAAGAAAAAAGAAATGAGCAGCGTGCAGCTTTTGTATATATATATATATATATATATATATATATATATATATATATATATATTTAAATACATATATATACACATATTAATA
>CM070101.1:17702427-17714927 GCA_036178185.1 Liparis tanakae | reverse complement strand
TCAGCTAGCTGCCCTGCGGCTGTGATTAACCCCCCCGGTGTCCTGCAGCTTAGCGAGATGTCGGAATGCCGGCGCGGCGAGGCCGGGCCGGGGTCACGGCGAGGATGTAAACATCAACATTTTCTCTTCTTGAAGGGACTTAGGCCCCACTTGAAGGAAGAGGAGAAAAAAAAGCCTGATCCCGAACTCCCACACACACCTCAGGCGCAGACCTGTGGCCAGCTTAGCGCCGGCTAATCCTGCATTTAAAGCCGTTTTTTGGGCCACGAAACTGACCTTGGATCAGCTGTCTTAGCTGCGGCCCGGAGGTAGTCGCTGCATGTAGGGATTTGGGAAGAAAAGATCGCTATCAGACGAGACGAGGAGGTTCTTTTAAGGGTTTTTTTTTACGCCATCTCTGGATCTGAGCCGCCGAGACAATGGAGCCTTTGTGCGTCGCTGATTGGCAGATCCACTTATAACAAACACACTTAACGGTGAAGTCACAGTGGGAGGCGCAGGAGGGCCGTGACTCGGCACAATGATGCCTCTTGAGCCTTTTTGTCTCAAGATGTCAGTGGGAGAAAAAAAGAGAAGAGAAAAAAAAATAGACAATTGGACATTGTGTGTGAAGATGACAAAGGGGGGGGGGGAGGGGGGGGATGCCGCTCAGACAAGCTCCGGCTGTGATATAATAAATGGCAGAAGAGACGTAAAACATGGGGCTTATATTCTCTCTCTCTCTCTCTCTCTCTCTCTCTCTCTCTCTCTCTCTCTCTCTCTCCCTCTCTCTCTCTCCCTCTCTCCACTTGTCTCTCTCAGCTCTGCTCGGATGGTTCGAATTAGCCGCCGCCGTCTCCCCGGAGGACGAGTCGTAATGAGACGGATTTACGGCCCTTTTTTTTCTGTCGAGACCTTCGACACCGGACCCCCCACACACACACACACACACACACACACACACATTGGCTTTTACCAATCCATAAATATTGAGTCCACAGGACAGAAGAAGCGAGCAGACTGAGGGAGACACAGAGCTGCAGCTCCATCTGCTGCCACGACAACGAGGAGGCAGCAGACGGCGGATGGGACGTCATATTCCATATTTGTTGTTGTTGTTCAGGACCTATAGCGTAACAAAGTAGACGTCTCTCTCTCTCTCTCTCTTTCTCTCTCTCTTTCTTTCCCTCCCCGCTCTGCCCTCTCTCCCTTCGGGTCACGTGACCCCGTGGTTATGCTAACGCGGCGCGGGGATGGGAACCATTTTTAGGCTCGGCGGCCGCGGCACCGCGGCGTCCGCAGGCCTTTTCCACTCGGCCTCAACTGGAGGCTGCAACTAGGGAAGAAAAAAGAGAAAAAGAGAGAAAAAAGAGAAAAAGACGTGTATTCATGTGGCGGTGTGGATATGTCTGAGTTTATATTTTATATATTCATTCAAACACAGAAAAGTTGGATTTTTCAAACGACGTGGAATTTAACGACGTCCGATATTTTAAGGACTTTAAGAGAGATGGCGTGTGTTTCGCCGTTTCTTTGGGTAAAACAAATAAAACGACGGCGTGACGACCCGACGCCGTTCCTCCAGCCGCCATCTTTGATTTCAGAACCGGTCTCCGGTTCTCCAACAGAAGGATTCTGGTAGCAGCAAAACATCTGAATCCCTCTTGGAAACGTTCATATTTGTCATTTTTTTACCGTCTTTTTGACTGTTTTTTGTGTCTTCTGTGTTCCTGATGAATAAAGAATGATTCATGGTGATAATGAAGGTTCCATCGGGCGGGGCATGTTGACATAACATACATGAGGATACATGTGAGTTTATAGATTCATTCAACCACAGAAAAGAATGATTTTTATGAATTTCGTTCTTATTTTTTTTAATCAACATGGAATTTAACAACTTCCGATATTTTAACGTCAACTTTGAGAGAGATCGCGTGCGTTTCGTTGTTTCTGCGGCGACGCCATCTTTGATTACTATTAGTTTGTATTTGTGTAACTTCTGTATTTCTCTTCTCTGATGGATCTTTTACGAGTCCGAAAAACTAAAAGAGAAGCTCTCGACGGCGTGTCGTCACACGGGTCCTCTCCGTGTCGGCGTCGGTGTGAACTTCACAATTACAGCATTTGTTGAAGTGGACGTTGCCCCCCCCCCCCCCCATCATCATCATCTTGACATGCGGGTAATGAGTTCTGTCTGACGGAGTGAAACCGGGCCAGCTGCGGCTCTGCTGCAGGTGAGCGGTGTCGTCTACTTCCAGGCGCCGAGGCCCCTGTGTGGTCCCCGGTTTCTTTACATCATACCCCCCCCCCCCCCCCCCAACACAAAAAAAAAGGTGCCCGCATCGGGAAGCCGTCAACCTGCGTTGCCACTCGATATTCAAGAATACTTAAAGTTGATTGTTGACTTTAACCAAACTGACCTCTTTTGTTTTGTTTTGGTCCTGTGTGTGTGTGTGTGTGTGTGTGTGTGTGTGTGTGTGTGTGTGAAGCTCCTGTAGAGGTGTATAGTGTCCACAGCTGTGAGGTAACTGCGCCTATAATCTGTCTCACCAGAGCGGTGTAACCCGAGTTCGAGTGAGGTTAAGGGTCAGTTATTGAACTTGAATTACACTGGGAGAGTCCGTCCCCCCCCCCCCCCTCTCCGCCACCCTGCTGGGGTGTGTTTGTTTTCTCTCCCGGTCGCTCCCAGAGCTTACCCAGTCCTCTCTAATGAGCATTTAACACACACACCCTCAGACGTGTTTACACTGCATGTAGAACAGCGCCGGCCGTGTGATCTTGCAACACACTCAGACATGTGTGTGTCCAAGTGTATGCTTGCGTGTGTGCGTGTGTGCGTGTGTGTGTGTGTGTGTGAGTGTGTGTGTGTGTGTGTGTGTGCATGTGTGTACACGCATGCATGCTATTCCCTTTCATTCCAACTCTCCACCCTCTATTTTCCTCATTTCTGAAGTCTGCAGCCGGAGGGGGAAGAACACCTGCCAGCCCTTTTTTCTTCTTCTTCCTCCTCTTCTTATCCTCTTCTCCTCCTCTCCTTAATCTCAGATAAGACAATAGAAGTAGAAGAAGTGTTTGGTTACACGCAGGATAGGAGAAAAAAAAAACGGAGCGAGGAATGAGACATATTAAAGCATCCCCCCCCCCCCCCCATGTCTCGCCCACAAGGTCGCCCGCAACCCTCCAGGTGTGAATAATATCAGGGGAAACACATTTTCTGTCAGTAGAGTGTGTGTGTGTGTGTGTGTGTGGGGGGGGCAAAAAGAGCCACAGCGGGGTTTTTATTTTTTTGCTTTCTAAACTCATAATTTGACATGAACCACAGGGCCCCGGGGCCCCCCACCCCCCCACCCCCACCCACCCCCCCACCCCCCTCCCCCCTCTGCAAGCTGTTAACTTTTTGAGCGTATCGGTTTTCACTGCACATGTTCCGTGTTATTTTAGTTACCAGGAATTTTTTTTTTTTGGAAGGGGGGGGGGGGGATTTGAATGGACAATGAAGTTCCTGAACCTTGAGAGAAGGATTATTCTTAATCGTAAGCAGAGCGGAGGAGGTGTGTGTGTGTGAGTGTGTGTGTGTGTGTGTGTGTGTGTGTGTGGGAGGGGGGGGGGGGGTGATAAAGTTGTGCCACAGCGCCCTCTGTCGGTGAACTTGATGCACAGCGATCACCATCAGAGGAGCCTTGGAAGTCCCAGTTCGGTCTTTGGTCTTTTTATAGGGCAAAAAAAAGCAAGAAAAAAGCAAGAACCCACATCCCCCAGTGTCTTTGAAGGCCTCGTATTCACTAAGTAGTAGTTAGGGCCTGCCAGTACTTACTCACTATTTTATAAGTACGCGTGGTGGAGGAAACCCTTTGAACTGAACCCATTTAGAATCCCAAGGCTGATGGTTTCATAATACAGAAGTAAATACACTACAGTCACATAATTAGCAGGGAAAGCCCATGAATCACCGAGCTCCCCGGCACAGGTGCATGGAGGAGGAACACCGTAAGAAAACCTGCAGTTATTTAATCCCGGCATACAGAGAATGTGGATTTTATTCCACACATTAACGCACGGTTACTACACTCACACACACACACACGCGCACACGCCAGGGGAGGACTTGTACGGTGACACGCGGGGGGACAGGATGTCGACGTCGCACCGTGAGGCCCGGAGAGACGCTTCCTGTCCAAGTCGTCGTCAGAAGGGTATTTGCAGAGTGTCGGGTCCCTTTAGAAAACCACACCAGAACGCACACACAGGAAACCATCACATTCTGACCAGTACAACCTTCCAATTATAGTTAAATTATAACCACATAAGTGTGAACTTGGCAGCCTCCGGGATTACAGAATCTCTGGCTCTGACACGTCAGACGTTTTACTCCAGTTACTGCGATGCTCGTTATACGATGGATTCTGGTAACAGTAAAACATCTAAATCCCTCATTAAAATCTTTATTTTTTCATTTTTACGAGGCAATAACTGTTTTTTTAACTGTATTTCAGTATTGTGTCTTTTGTGTTCATTGTAAAAAAAGATTCATTGTGACAATAAAAATGTCAATCAGGGCGGGGCATGTTGATATAATATATATGTGTAAATATATATAATATATTATATATGTTATAAATAATATATATATTATAAATATGATATAATATATATATGTTATATATATATGGTAAATATATATTACTGTATATAATATATATATATATATATATACATTTAAGTTTATATATTCATTCAAACACAGAAAAGTAGGCTTTTTCTTTCTTTCTTATTCTTTAAAGGCTTCAATCAAAGCGGGGCAACATGTATTAACATGTTAAAATGTTTTAAACGTACCTGGCATTATTATCTTTTTATCCCTTTACATATCTGTGGGCGTATTAGACATATTTGGCATGTCAATGAGCTGGAAATCCTCATGACAAAAATCCATGTTTATTTTTGGACCGATGTGAGGAAGCAACCGGATTGGTCTAAACCGAAAATGCATCTTCTTAAAGTTTATTGATGGATTTATTTCCAAGATTTAATAAAAAAATATATTATTGATTATGCAATATAACATATTTATAATATATATTTGTAAAACATAGTTTGTGCTAAGTTTTATCTGTTTTTCCTGCTGATTTAGGTTAAATATTAAACCCTCACACGGCTGTGCGTCGTCCTTCTTCAGCGTGCAGTAGCAGCGCATGTCCACAAGGTGCTGCTAAAGGACCGGCGGGACGTCGCGGTCTTCTTCAAAGGTTCACAGAGAGGACATCACCAGCTTCCACTTCTACACACCCTCAAACCGTCCCCTGAAGGCACCGCGCTGCAGTGGAACACAAACTGACCCTGAATCAGCCTCAACTGCTGCTAAATAAACACGCCAGTGAGTATGGAGGCAGCTGAAGCCGGACTGCTCCTCATCAGATGTTCTTCATCACCTGTTCTTCATCACATGTTCTTCATCACCACCTGTTCATCATCACCTGTTCTTCATGACCTGTTGCTCGTCACCTGTTCCTCATCACCTGTTCTTCATCACCTGTTCCTCATCACCTGTTCTTCATCACCACCTGTTCTTCATCACCTGTTTCTCATCACCTGTTCTTCATCACCTGTTCCTCATCACCTGTTCATCATCACCTGTTCTTCATCACTTGTTCTTCATCACCTGTTCCTCATCACCTGTTCATCATCACCTGTTCTTCATATTCTGTTCCTCATAATTTGTTCTTCATTGCCAATTCCTCATCTTCTGTTCCTCATCACCTTGCCCTCATCATCTGTTCCTCATCATCTGTTTCTCATCACCTGTTCTTCATCACCTGTTCTTCATCCCCTGTTCCTCATCACCTGTTCCTTATCACCTATTCTTCATCACCTATTCTTCATCACCTGTTCCTCATCACCTGTTCCTCATCACCTGTTCCTCATCACCTGTTCTTCATCATCTGTTCCTCATCATTTGTTCTTCATTGCCTATTCCTCATCTTCTGTTCCTCATCACTTGTTCCTCATCTTCTGTTCCTCATCACCTGTCCCTCATCATCTGTTCCTCATCATCTGTTCCTCATCTTCTGTTCCTCATCATCTGTTCCTTATCACCTGTTCCTCATCGCCTATTCCTCATCACTTGTTCCTCATCACCTGTTCCTCATCATCTGTTCCTCATCTTCTGTTCCTCATCACCTGTTCCTCATCACATGTTCCTCATCACCTGTTCCTCATCATCTGTTCCTCATCTTCTGTTCCTCATCACATGTTCCTCATCACCTGTTCCTCATCACCTGTTCCTCATTGCCTATTCCTCATCACCTGTTCCTCATCACATGTTCCTCATCACCTGTTCCTCATCACCTGTTCCTCATTGCCTATTCCTCATCACCTGTTCCTCATCACATGTTCCTCATCACCTGTTCCTCATCACCTATTCCTCGTCTCCTGTTCCTCATCTTCTGTTCCTCATCACCTGTTCCTCATCACCTGTTCCTCATCACCTATTCCTCGTCTCCTGTTCCTCATCTTCTGTTCCTCATCACATGTTCCTCATCTCCTGTTCCTTATCAACTGTTCTTCATCGCCTGTTCCTCATCACTTGTTCTTCATCAACTGTTCTTCATCGCCTGTTCCTCATCACTTGTTCTTCATCACCTGTTCCTTATCGCCTGTTCCTCATCTTCTGTTCTTCATCACCTGTTCCTCATCCCCTGTTCCTCATCACCTGTTCCTCATCGCCTGTTCCTCATCACTTGTTCTTCATCACCTGTTCCTTATCGCCTGTTCCTCATCTTCTGTTCTTCATCACCTGTTCCTTATCGCCTGTTCCTCATCTTCTGTTCTTCATCACCTGTTCCTCATCACCTGTTCCTCATCGCCTGTTCCTCATCACTTGTTCTTCATCACCTGTTCCTTATCGCCTGTTCCTCATCTTCTGTTCTTCATCACCTGTTCCTCATCACCTGTTCCTCATCGCCTGTTCCTCATCACTTGTTCTTCATCACCTGTTCCTTATCGCCTGTTCCTCATCTTCTGTTCTTCATCACCTGTTCCTCATCCCCTGTTCCTCATCTCCTGTTCCTTATCACCTGTTCCTCATCTCAGTGCAACACAATATAATATTTAAAAACAAAATGTTGGCCATAAATACAATATTCTTTTAGTTTATTTTCATGCTCTTTGTTGATCAATCTGTATTAAATTAATTAAAGTATCAAAATTAAAAGTTTTAAAAACAACTGAATATTTCGCTAAAGGTTCAAATTGAAATCTGTGTTTTCTACATAACTCTATACTTTCATTTATGAAATATAGAAATATAGAACTGTGACGGCCAGAACATGGAGGGAGCAGAGCAAATGCACGTTACTCATCTGTAATATGTACCGTGTGTGTGTGTGTGTGTGTGTGTGTGTGTGTGTGTGTGTGTGTGTGTATGTGTGTGTGTGGGTGTGTGTGTGTGAAGAATGCTGATGAGATATTAAAGACCACTAGCCAATTGAATTTGTATTCTGATTATTTATTCGGACCTCTGTGGTTCTTTACCTCCGTGGTTCTTTACCTCTGTGGTTCTTTACCTCTGTGGTTCTTTACCTCCGTGGTTCTTTACCTCTGTGGTTCTTTACCTCTGTGGTTTTTTACCTCCGTGGTTCTTTACCTCTGTGTTTTTTTATCTCTGTGGTTCTTTACCTCTGTGGTTTTTTACCTCCGTGGTTCTTTACCTCTGTGGTTCTTTACCTCTGTGGTTTTTTACCTCTGTGGTTCTTTACCTCCGTGGTTCTTTACCTCTGTGGTTCTTTACCTCCGTGGTTTTTTACCTCCGTGGTTCTTTACCTCTGTGGTTTTTTACCTCCGTGGTTCTTTACCTCTGTGTTTTTTTATCTCTGTGGTTCTTTACCTCCGTGGTTCTTTACCTCCGTGGTTCTTTACCTCTTACTGGCACTTTACTGATAACTGAGTTTTCATTGGAACATAAACTGGACTAACCCTCGTGTTTCTCTGAAAGGAGGTAAGAGGACGCGTTTGGTCGAATTACTTTTACACACACCGACAATCCAATTACCCCCCCCCCCCCCATACCTACTGGGGGTCTTTGTCTTTGTGCTGTGGCAGATTTTTGGAGCGAGCCGGAACCTCAGGGCCGAAAAGAGGAATGAGGAACGTCTGAAGCTCGGAGACAAAGACTCATTCCTGGTGTTAGAAAACATCGTTCTCCACGAAGCTGTGGCCGCGTGTGTTTGGTGGGTTTGACTTTGGAGTTCAGAAAATTTAACGCCTTGAAGGTTATTTTGTGTGTGTTTCTCTCTCTCTCTCTCTCTCTCTCTGACTGTGTCCAGGCCCGGTCCCGACTTGTCACTGTCCATCACGCATCAACAACCGGAGGCAAACTCAAACAAACCACCGTCACGTCTGACATGAGAAGGGCCAGTTGGACTTTGACGGGTTTGACTAGTGACACGTCTGGCTGACGGTCTACGGGTCGGCCAGAGACCGGTCAGAGACCAGCTAGAGACCCGCTAGAGACAGGCTAGAGACCGGCTAGAGACCGGCTAGAGACCGGCTTGAGACCGGCTAGAGACCGAGAGACCGGCTAGAGACCGGCTAGAGACCGAGAGACCGGCTTGAGACCGGCTAGAGACCGGCTAGAGACCGGCTTGAGACCAGCTAGAGACCGAGAGACCGGCTAGAGACCAGCTAGAGACCGGCTAGAGACCGGCTAGAGACCGAGGGACCGGCTAGAGACCGGCTAGAGACCGGCTAGAGACCGGCTAGAGACCGGCTAGAGACCGAGGGACCGGCTTGAGACCGGCTAGAGACCGGCTAGAGACCTGTCAGAGACTGGCGTGTAGTGTGGAGTAAACAATGTGGGCGGTACAAAGCCCAGAGGAGCTCTGTGATTTATTTAATAACAAGTTTTTTTTTATTCCCGTCGGCCTGAGCGCTCTCGACTCTCAGAAGTCTGACGGAGTTCCTCCTGCCGACGTGACCAGGCCGACTCAGACATGTGTGGGCACGGAGGAACCCGTCAGCCTCCGTGCTGCTGACGGGTTGGGACTGATTTATGAAATTAAAGAAGCACCTGCCAATACGCCGCGATGAATAATACATCTTATTTGCCTTTTTGATGAGGATGGATAGATTACATTTACATGATGCCGGGAGCACAGCCAGGGTTTTGGAGATATTAGGGTGGCGCATTCACATTATGTTTTTACGACCTCAGATCTGTGCCTAATAAACGCTATAACCCATAATGAGTGGGCTGGGATCTCTAAATGTTATCCTAATGCATCACTTTTGTTCCTACTGCTGTCAAATATATCATGTTGAGTCAAAAGAAATGGGCTTTAAAATCCCATCACCATGGGGGGCCCAATGGACCAATCACAACGAGCCATTCCTCATCCTCCAGAGCCGAACACGAGGCCCATGTGAGGGAGCACCCAAACGCGACGTGACGTAACCTCCAAGAAAACACACACCACTGTTGCATGCACCAGCCCTGTGTCACTTCGAGGTTGTTGTTGTTGTTGCCTCAAAGCTTTGGGGCCAACTCACTGTCGTCATCTTTCCTCGGACGCACGGTGGCGCTAAATCACTTCAAGCATGGATCCCGTCCCCGCGTTGACTTGTTTAACGTGAAACCCTCTCTCTCCCCCCTCCTCTCTCTCTCTCTCCCTCCCTCCCTCCCTCCCTCTCTCCCCCCGGACTATGTGTTCGCCGCATGCCGCTCAGTCAGTGAGTGGCCCCGGTCCGCTGCGCCTGCGTCCTCCTCCACAGCTCTCCAAAAGCCGAGGACGCGCCACCGCCGTCAATGCGGGCATGACAGACTGGCTGCAGGGTAGTGGGCTTCCGTCAGCCTGCTTTTAAGCAGATCAAACACACACAGACACACACACAGACACACACACATACACACACAGAAAAAGAAGAGGAACAGAAGAAGAAAAGGAAGAAGGAGAGAGCAGAGGAGAGCGCACCGTGACTCATTTCCAGCGCTGCCGCGCGTCGACAGCAGCAGCAGCCGAGTCAATGGCAGGAGCACAGCCGGGGGTCCACGCGCTGCAGCTCGAGCCCGTGTCCGTGCCCGAGAGCCTGAGACGCGGCAACACGTTTTTGAAATGGGATGATGTAAGTATCGTCTCTCTATACCCCCCCCCTCCCCCCCTATGCACGCTTTTGTTTTGCACGCATGCAACGCGTGCCTCCAGAATGTATCGTATCACTCCAGTGTGTGTGTGTGTGTGTGTGTGTGTGTGTGTGTGTGTGTGCGCGCGCGTCTGCCGCTCATGCGGCGGCGGACCAGCGCAGAGGACGCCGCGCCGCGCCGCGCCGCAGTGGTCTCGCGGGTTACGATAAAGAAACGCGCGCGGTTTGCTTTGTTTACGTTTCCTGAATATGTGTGCGCGCGTGTGTGTATGTGTGCACGTGTGTGCACGCTCGCGCGTAAGAGAGATAGGAGAGGGCGCTTGTGCGTGAATTAACTAAGCTTGAATATCTGAAACATGAATCACCCATTCACCCCCCCCCCCCCCCCTTCACTAGAAAGGTTTTTCTAATGTTTTTTTATCAATGAGTTATTAATAACGGGCTCAACAGAGTAACCAGCGGTTCAGAGTTTGAGTAACGGATCTGTTTCTTGTTGTTGTTTGGTTGTTGTTGTTGTTCTCACTGGTCCGGCCCCGTGCACACTGGCCGTCTAGACGAAGTGAAATGACCTTGATTCAGATTGATTGCGCGCTCCCGCCGGCTCGCGGGGGCGCAACAGGAGCCTCTTCCACCGGACCGCCATGACGCACTGCACCTCCTCCGCGCCGCCAGCAGCGCGTCGCGCGCAGGAGTCCAAACCTCCAGCTGCTCACTTCAGACGGAACTCTCGAGCATTAAGGGACCTCATTGCTCCGTGGTTTATCCTCCCGACCGTTTTCGTTTTGCTTTCTCTCCTGTGAAAAGGACTTCCGGTGACACTCCGAGTCTTTCCCCCTCTTGTTTCCTTTCTCATTTCAACACAGCATCCCTCGCGGTTCCTTAAAGGTTCCTTCATGGTTTCCTCATCACGCTTCTTCTCCGTCTGTTAATTGCACCGTGATGGCGAAAAGTGCACAGGACAGGGGAAAAAGGCCCACGGAAATACCACCGAGCCATCGGTGCGGCCGGGCGCTCAGACTTCAGGCGTCACTTAACCTGCGCTGCGTTTGGCACGTGTGACGTGTTTTAAAATAATCCCAGGCGGCGCAGGGGCGGCCCAGATGGCGTCCCGAGCGTTATGAGAGTGTGAACGCGGTCAGATGCAGATGGAAAACCTCCACCGCCGCTCCACCTGTCAATCATCAATCTTCAAGCACAGATAGGAGAACCGGAGTGTTTCAGTATAATGAGCTCTCTGCTGGGCATGTTTTGGGAAGGGGGGATGGGGGGGGGGGCTGTTTCCCCCCTGTGCATGTGGGCCTGTGTCCAGAACCGAATGCCCACCACCACCAGCACCCCCCCAGCAGGCCTTCTCCCTCCCCGTGGAAACACTCGTGGTGAGAACACAGATAGCGGCGGCGGCTCTCCTTCCTGCCTCGGTGGAAAGAATCACAGCGGGAGAGATGAAGCTTCAAGACATCGTCCGGCGAGGAACGGGTTGGATTCGATCTCTCTCTCCTCATCGCGCCTCGGTCGCCCGACAGAACGCCGAACGGGCAAAAAAAAACACATCGACGACCGATTCTGCTTTTTTTGTTTGCTTCAGGAAAAAAAATCTCATGGGCTCTGGAGGCAGACAACGTGTTGGAGTTTTGTTTACTGTGTGTGTGTGTGTGTGTGTGTGTGTGTGTGTGTGTGTGTGTGTGTGTGTGTGTGTGTGTGTGTGTGTGTGTGTGTGTGGGGCATACTGTGCTGTCAGCTCCACACACTCCGGCTCGCTCCGCCGGCTCCTCTTGAAACAGAATGGAGGAGCAATCAGAAAAAAAAAACCTCTCCAAATGTTTTGGCCCGGATAACTCCCCGAACTCCCTCACACACACGCACACACACGCACACACACACGCACACACACGCGCACACACACACACACACGCACACACACACACACACACACACGCACACACACACACACGGCCGCAGACAGCTCCACTTATAAACATTATTCGTAAAAAAAAAAGAGAATACAACGAATCAATACAGCGGTCTGAATGTAATAGTATATAATATATACATAATCCTTATCGGATACCCGACCCGGCTGTTAGAGGAATCATCATCAGTCACTTCAAACGGCTGATTTGGCACCGATGGGGGGCTTTTTTTGTTCTTTTTTTCGTCTGACGGATCGCCCGATCGTAAAAGACGGGGTAAAGATTTCTTACGAGTATCAAACGGGACGTACCATTGAGCTGAACATCCCCTTAAAGGTAGTTAGAATGTGTCATTAGCATAACAACCCCCCCCCCCCAGGTGAAAGCTTATGACCCGAAACCCTCGGAAGCGGCGGCGCCTCGGTGCCCTGGTGCCGGTCACTCTCCTCTTAATTCATCCCGAAGCCGCCGGAC
>CM070101.1:17652427-17694927 GCA_036178185.1 Liparis tanakae | reverse complement strand
TAAAACGCGTTCACAGTTTTTACAGCAACACGTCCCCTTCTCTTTGCAACAGTGACTTTGTAACGGGCGATTACACGGCTTTTGTCAAATTGCACGGCTGGTGACGGATTATCGAATTCTGCACAGCTTGTCAGCTTCTATTTCCAGAAAAGCGTCCGTTTGGCTTCTGCTCACGAGTGAAATCAGATCGGGAACGAGGCGGAAAACCGCTCGCCGCCGAGCTGCTGGACGCACGCCGCCGGGTCGCCGCTCCGTCAGCGCGGGTCGCGGGGGGTCACGGCGGCTACAGAGCAGCTCATTTGACCACATTTACATCCATGCAAATGTGTGCGTGTACTCGCACGCGGCCATTCACGCGCCGACATTCCAATCGGGAACAGGTGCATTTTTTTTTAATCGTAGGGTTAAAAATAGTTTTCTATGCTCCGGGGGTTGAGGGGGGGTGGGGGCGGGGAGGAGCCATGTCCACACCGAGAGGTGGACGGACTCCGTCGAAATTAACGGCCTTTTGGTTTAGTTGCCATGCGACGGCACACACAGACACACACACACACACACACACACACACACACACACACACACACTCACACCTTGGAAATGTCACATTCTCCTTTTCGACCCCCACTTTCTGTAGATTGCTGTTTCCTTCTGTGTGTGTGTCTGTGTGTGTGTGTGTGTCTGTGTGTGTGTGTGTGTCTGTGTGTCTGTGTGTCTGTGTGTGCGAAATGCAGTTCAACCGGCGTGTGTGTGGAGCATTTCTGAATTGAAATAATCCAGAAGCATGAATAAGTAAGGCTGTTTTTGGGATCATCTGAAACCAAACGCCCACACACGCCCACACACACACACACACACACACACACACACACACACACACACACACACACACACACACACACACACACACACACGGCCTCTACGCTCTGTCGTATAGCAAAGTTCACACATCTGTTTCTCCCGACGCAGCAATTCTCTGTGATTACCGAGACTGCTGCTCCTCGGCCTCCGTCAGCACTCTGTGGCGGTGAGAGACGGGGGAGGGGAGGTGTGTGTGTGTGTGTGTGTGTGTGTGTGTGTGTGTCAGGTGGGGGGGGGGGGTCATAAATCTGCAGCCAATCGACTGGAAGTGAATTGTGACTCTTTGCCAAGTTATAGCCCAGAGGCCCCGAGGCCCTTCATCACCAGAGCCAACGGAGAGGAGCCAAGGCAGAGAGAAGGCTGATGATGAAGACCTTCATCATGAGCGTCTTCATCATAAAGGTCTTCATGATGAAGACCCTCATGATGAAGACGCTCA
This sequence comes from Liparis tanakae, assembly GCA_036178185.1. Lineage (NCBI taxonomy): Eukaryota > Metazoa > Chordata > Actinopteri > Perciformes > Liparidae > Liparis > Liparis tanakae. Next base: position 17,693,630 of record CM070101.1, on the reverse strand, counting down.
TGATCAAGACCTTCATGATGGAGACCTTCACGATGAAGACGCTCATGATGAAGACCTTCATGATGAAGACCTTCACAATGAAGACGCTCATGATGAAGACCTTCAAGATGAAGACGCTTGTGATGAAGACCTTCACCACGAAGACGCTCATGATGAAGACCTTCACAATGAAGACGCTCATGATGAAGACCTTCAAGATGAAAATGCTCATGATGAAGACCCTCATGATGAAGACGCTTGTGATGAAGACGCTCATGAAGATGAAGACGCTCATGATGAAGACCTTCATGACGAAGACGCTCATGATGAAGACCTTCAAGATGAAAATGCTCACGATAAAGACCTTCATGATGAAGACCTTCACAATGAAGACGCTCATGATGAAGATGAAGACGCTTGTGATGAAGACCTTCATGACGAAGACGCTCATGATGAAGACCTTCACAATGAAGACGCTCATGATGAAGACCTTCAAGATGAAATCGCTCGTGATGAAGACCTTCAAGATGAAGACGCTTGTGATGAAGACCTTCACGATGAAGACACTCATGATGAAGACCTTCATGATGAAGACGCTCATGATGAAGTTTATCATGATGAAAACCTTCATGATGAAGACGCTTGTGATGAAGACGTTCACCATGAAGACGCTTATGATGAAGAACTTTATGATCAAGACGCTCATGATGAAAAACTTCATGATGAAGACAAGACATTCATGATGAAGACCCTCCTTGTGAAGACCCTCCTGATGAAGAAGAGGACTTGTGTCAGGTCCCCTCTGCAGCTGCTTAATGGCGTCGGCTCATTTATCTAAAGTGGCGATCAATAGAAACACGGCCATGTTGTTTGTTGCTTGAACTTCATCGTTAATCTCTCCATCGACTGGTTGGAATAATCCCACCATAAGCCTCGAGTCCACGGGAGCGATTCTCAAAGGAGGTGAAGAAGACGAGCGGTATAGACCAATGGGGGAAGAAAGTGACCGAACCTGCCACGTTATTTATACCACGGGGTGTTTGCACTCTGAGCGCCGCGTCGTTGCCATAGCAACCCGAGGAAAACAGATAGCGATCCGGTTGTCACGGCGACAATAATACCTCTTGGAAATCACTGTAATGCCACATCAGCATTCCGATGACATTGTTTCTTCCGACGTCTCATTTCGATGGTCTTTCAGGAGGTCGGGGTGCAATAACGGTGGGAATGAAATAAATTATTATAATTTAACAATCCGTAATTCCATCAATCCACAATTACAGAATGTGCAACTTTCTTCTCACAGCGACGCGGTATTGACTTTGGAGAAGTTTCTCGAGTTTGGTTCCGTGAGCAGCTCGATGGTCATTTCAGGGACGTGTGAGTCTGAAGGCCCCATTTTCAAAATGATATTGCTGAGCTTGCGGAAAGATCGGACTCGATAAGTCGGCGCTGTAGATTTATCTCGTCGTGCCGCATGAAATGATCGACGACGCGTCTTCACACCGTCTTCCGATGCAACGTCGAAAACGATGACGGTGGTTACAGTCGCCCTCGCTACGGCAACGCTCCCGGAAACAGCATCCTCTCGGTTCTCCGTCAAAGTCGATGCTTTAAAAAGCAAAATACTTCCACATCGGGTCGAATTGCTAAGATAAGATGTCGGGAAAAAAGAGAAAATGGCTAAAGTTGACATCAAAAGGTCAGGCAGGGGTCACCGAGTCTTATTCATTGGTTCTCGTCAGCGTTGTCACGGCAGCACTTGCATGTTATAAGTTAATAAGATGGTTTTATGATGTTGTTTGGGAACTAAATGTTTCCTAGGACAAAATATAAAGCGACGATAACTCTTTTTTACGAGGTGGCATGAACGCAGCGTGGCTCCGAGCCGCCGAGCGGGAAAAAAAACCCAGGAGAATGTAAACCGTTGATCTGCAACGCGGGCAGAGAAAAGACTGGCCTGAGCACGAGTGTAGAGTTTGTATGTGTGTGTGTGTGTGTGTGCGTGTGTGTGTGTGTGTGGCGTCTCGGAAGGAATCGCTCTTCAACACCGCTGAGAGTCAAAAGCAGTAAAAAGAGAGAGCGAGCGTTAAAAGAAGCAAAGCGTTGCCAAAGTCTCGGATCAGCGGTTTCCCGGTGACTTCGGGAAGGTTTCTTTTATTTGCGCTTCAGTTGTTCTTGTTTTTCTCTTTGAATTTCTGATTAGGACTTCTTTTCCGCCACAGAGGGGAGGAAGAGGAGCTGGAGGGAGGGGAGGAAGAGGGGGGGGGGACAACACACACACACACACGGTTCTGTTCATTTCTCACAGGACTCGGAGAGGCAAAGATCCGGAGAGGGGGGGGGTAGTTTGGCTGATTGAAAATCTCAGTTGTTGCCAACGGGCGTTCGGTGTGAACGCCGCTGAGTCTACCCGGGTAACGGAGGTGACAGGGTGACGGCAGCAGCTCCGACCGGCCGGCTCACACCCACACACACACACACACACACACACACACACACACACACACAAACACACACTGATAAGCTCAACAATCACAGACGTCTTGTAACTGATGTTTAGCAGCAGCCGCTGACGGATAACAGCCACGTCCCACAGTCATAATAAGTAGTGATGCGGAGGTCGTGATAAACATACTATAGTGTAGTCATAATAATATTTATTGTATCCTCTCTCTGGAGTTACTTACTTCAAATGGTCAAATGTCTTGTTTCATATGTAAAAACACACGGAGAGATAAGCTGCAATGCAACAAGCCACAGCTCTGAACCGTAGCATATATATAAGAAGTGGACATCGTCACCGTGACGACAACCATTTGTTTATTTCATTTTGTCCGACGCCATCTTGAATGAGACATTTCAGCTGATCAAGAAGGTTCCAATTAACTTGTATGAACCGAAAACACTGAAAAAGTTGAAGCTCCAAAAATGGCGATCACAATGTAGCCCCGCCCCTAAAACACCCAGCTTTCTCTTCTGTTTGACTCTAAATGGAGCATCGTTAACTGAAGAAGCCTTAAAACTAGAGATTGAGACCATAAATGTTTACAATGTTTACTGAGGGAATGAATCAAGAGAGAAGTAGAGTCATTTTCTCATCAACTTTTATAGATTCCGACTTGTTTTCGCAATCAGAGGAGTCGCCCCCTGCTGGCCAGTTGAGATAATGCTCAACACTCAAATCATAAACGCTGCTATGCTGTGTTCTCGTAGTTCAAGTCATGAACTGGGGCTTTTGTAAACAGCCTCTACATACATTCTGCTTCATAACTCGCTATATTTTTTTTTTTTTAACAACAAAGCAATTTCATTATTTGTTGTTGTGTGCAATTTCATGCATATCGGCTAATTAATTGTGTACTAAATGTGAAGAAGATCTTTGTGTTAAGCTCTTACTTTGTGTTTGTGGTGGTAAAATAAAAGACACATGCGCACTATCAACATAATAATTTAACAGCTGTAACGTCTGCAGCATTATTACAGCCTGTAAACTGGCATATATGACGCTCAGTATTCTGGATTTACATCGTACATTTTGATGGCCCCCTGTTGTAAAATGTGGCTGAAGGAAATATGACTAGAAATTAAAAGTACTCCAGTTAATGTACTAGACATTTACGTCATAAGTAGGCAATCATGAGTAAAGCTTGTGTTAGACGTTGATGACATAATGACTAATTGTGCGTCCAGTAAAACGCGTTGGCTCAACGCAGAGCGCTCCGAGGGACCCGATGGTCTCGTGGGGTCAAGTGTTCATAACATCCATGAAGCATATTCATCAGGCGGATTATTCAAAACACGATTTCCATTGTGTCCAACATTTTTGCCCGAGGTATTTGTGTGACGGGAGTCGCATGAGGAAAGAAAGAAAGCTGGAGCGAGAGAACAAAAGACAAAGGGCGATAAAGAGAGAGAGCGAGAGAGAGAGAGAGACATACCTAGAATAAGGAAGACTGAAACAATCACTCTGCAATTTCTCTTTCGCCGCCTTCTTCCACTCGAACATCGTCAAAGAAAAGAGGAAAACCAACTCTTCTATTCTAGGCGTGAATAATTATGAGATGCCAAAGAAAAGGTCTTGATGACACGTTGACGTGGCGCCGGGAGGCGGGTAACGGTGACGCCGGTAAACTAACGTCATCTCTGCTCAACTACCTAGTCACTGTTACAATATATAACCTGTTCACTATTACCTAGTTATTATAACCTAGTTACTAGTACCTAGTCACTATTACCTAGTCACTGTTACCTAGTCAATATTATATGTTCACTCCTACCTAGTTACTACCTAGTTACTAGTACCTAGTCACTATTACCTAGTCACTATTACCTAGTCACTGTTACCTAGTCAATATTACATGTTCACTCCTACCTAGTTACTACCTAGTTACTAGTACCTAGTCACTATTACCTAGTCACTGTTATCTAGTCAATAGTACATGTTCACTAATAGCTAGTTACTAGTACATAGTCACTAATAATAGTCACTATTACCTGTTCACTATTACCTAGTCATTAATAATAGTTACTATTACCTAGTCACTAATAACTAGTCACTATTACCTGTTCACTATTACCTAGTCATTAATAATAGTCACTATTACCTAGTAACTAATAACTAGTCACTATTACCTGTTCACTATTACCTAGTCACTAATAACTAGTCACTATTACCTGTTCACTATTACCTAGTCACTAATAACTAGTCACTATTACCTGTTCACTATTACCTAGTCACTAATAACTAGTCACTATTACCTGGTCACTATTACCTAGTTATTATAACCTAGTCACTATTACCTGTTCACTATTACCTAGTTACTTTATTACCTGGTCACTATTACCTAGTTACTCACTATTACTTTGTAAATATGACTTCCTCTTTCTGATAACAATACATAACATTATAATATTCAGATATATTTTATACCCTAACTTACGTCACGTCCACTTCCTCTGAGACGAGGAGCGATGTTGTCGCGCGGCAGTAAACAATGTGTGTGTGTGTGTGTGTGTGTGTGTGTATGTGTGTGTGTGTGTGTGTGTGTGGGGGGGGGGGACCTCTTGTCCTCGCCACCATTTGAATAGATTTCACTGAGCAGCGGAGGCCACGCCGATATTTGCGTGCCGTGCGGCGGCCTGAGCGGTTTCGGTCAGCTCCGCATCGCAACACACAGCGGAGACCGTCGCCGGCAGCTCGTTTATGCTCTTCCTCCTCTTCCTCCTCCTTCTCCTCCTCCTCCTCCTCCTCCTCCTCCTCCTCCTCCTCCTCCTCCTCCTCCTCCTCTTCTTCTTCTCTCCCTCCACCTCCTCAGGCGAGGCCACCGGCAACACATCGTTGTCAGAGTCGACCGCTACGGTCTTTCGATTGCAACTCTTAACTTCCACCGGGACGCCACTGTTTTTCCATTATATTTTTTTAGCTTATCAACTCAACTGCATCGGGAATGATTTCACGCTCCGAGTGTTTCCCGCGCCGAACGGCGGCCGCACATCGACCGCTCCGGGCCCGCTCGATAAAACACGTAGATGAGGGATGACCTGACATTTGGATGGCGGGGTCAGAGCCACCCGAGGTCACTGTCGGCCACGGCGCCTCATGGATCTATGATAACTCTTTTCACAGAGGGAGATAAGTGTGTGTGTGTGTGTGTGTGTGTGTGTGTGTGTCTGTGTGCTGCCATCATGGGTCAGAAGGGACAAACTCAATCTCAGTTTTAATGAAGCGCTATCGATTAGCAGAAGAGCGCTTATTATGGCCGAGGCATTTTGACATTCAGCGTTCCCGTTCCATTTCCGCTCCAAATGAGGGGGAAAAACAACATCCCAGTTGCCATGACAATCCAATCCAGTGCAGGTTCATTTTGGTTGCTGCAAAGTACTCAACAAGCCCCCCCGCTGCTGCCGCCGCCACGTTTCGGCCGCCTGTCGCCGCACCGAGCCAGGTGGCTGCTTTCCTCGGGGAGCCCTTTTCAAATAAAGGCATTCAAGCCCAAAAGACTTTGAAGTCCCGCTTAGCAGACCTCGGCGGGAGGACGCGCTTCCTTCCTGTCTCGGCTTTTGGAGCCGCAACGCGAAAACTTTCGCCGTTTAAATAGACACACCACATCGCACCTGATAGTCCTCAATCGAACTAGAACGCCAAAGAGTCTCGGTGGTCACGCTGAGGCGGCGTAAATACACCAGGGCAAAGGGCAAAACTGCCCCAAGGAGTATAATATTAACCTGATATTAGGGGAGGGGCAAGAAAATACCCCCATTAATTTGGATGATTTAATAGCTTTTTATTCTTTGTTATGTGTCTGTATTGCCTGTTCTATGTAGGTACATACACACTCATTAATATATATATATATATATATATTATATAAAATGTAGAAATAAGTTCTAATTGTTAATTTATAATAAATAACTACAAATAAATAAGAATACAATTGAATATAATTGTCTGATATAAAAAATCTAATAAGTTTGAATTGTTGATAGTTGTTGAATTTTTTTTAATTACAATATATAACCACAAATAAATAAGAATACGATTGAATATAATTGTTTGTTTTTAGTTTATAAAATTCTTTAAATATATTTAGAATACTGCCTAATAGTCTTATTATTGCCATTAATATGATAATTTGCCTAATAGTGTAAGCCTAAAAAGTTTTTATTTTATTTCACAAGTTGTGCCCCAATTTATTTTTTAACGCCGCTGGATTTCAGTCAATGGGGAAAAAACTGCCCCCTAAAAAAGATGTAAATGTCCTCCCATGAGTTGAGGGACCAGAATGAAATCTTCAATATCTGTGACCAGACAGAAAAGAAACGCTCTTATTTCTGGGTATTGAATCCATCTCCGGGGTTTAAAGGCCGATGAAGACGAGCAGCCATTCAAACAGACCGCAGTTCACGGCTCACAGGCGACACACACCTGCGAGGCAACGGCTCCATAGAGAGGAGACGCCTCACCTTTGTTCTGCAGTTTTAATTTGTTTAATTTTCTTCCCCCCTCCCCCGCTCTCTCTCTCCTTCTCTTTCATCTCTGAGGAGGTGAGAACCCAAATTAAAAGAAGATTGAAAAAGACAGAATCGCACGCCTTCAATTATTCCTTTTCTCCTTGCGTATAACGATGTCAGATTGACCGGAAAAAGGTGAAGTTCGCTTTGACGGCGGATTCGCGACGAACGCTGGAGGGTTATCGCTTTCTCCGGCTGACGAAGGTTGAGCGGTGTATCCTTAAAAAATACTGAGCGATATTCATGAAACACACGGAGCAGAAACTCGCGATGAACGTGTCATTTCATACCATTAAACATGACAGATGAGTTTTGTTAAATATGCAAATAATACCCCACGAACCCGCCAACCGGAGTTATTCATTTCAAACCAACATAGTCTCTCCATTCAGTTACGGGCTTATATAATTCCACCTTGAGATAGAAACGATTATTAGAAAGGCGCTCGATGGTGTTAATGGTACATCCGTCATTATATCTGGTTAATAGCGACGCTGCTGTCGGTCCTCTTCATGCTCCAGCCACCGACTCCTCTTCCTGGCGCCCACATGTATACAATAAACACATTCAATTAGTTATCAAACTATCACTTACATGGGGAGAGATGAAGCAGTAATATGGCATATCTCACTCTCGGGCTCATTAACACCACAGGGGGGGGGGGGGGGGGGGGGCATCTTCACTATCAGTGTGGAGCTCCATGGACTCACAGCCTTATAGTCCCAAATATAAAAACTCATTTGGCTTTAATGTACCAGATCAACACAATATTATTTATATATATTGTTTGTGTATGTATATTTATTTATATATTTAATATATATATATATTGAAAAAATATATATATATATAGAGAGAGAGAGAAAGAGAGAGAAAGAAAAGGTAAATTGTTGTTATTGTAGGTTTAATATATATATGTATATATATATATATATATATATATATATATATATATTAAAAAAGATAAATTGTTGTTATTGTTCTTTTCTTTTATTAGGTTTTATATATAAAGAAAGGTAAATTATTGTTATTGTTTTTATTTTTTTTGGTTATATGTATAATTAAAAAAGATAAATTATTTTTATTGTTTTTAGTTTTCTTTAGGTTTTATATATATATATATATATATATATATATATATATATATATATATATATATATATATATATATATAAAGAAAGGTCAATTATTGTTATTGTTTTTTGTTTTTTTTTAGGTTTAATTTAAAAATAAATCTTCGTACTCACGGCATATGTACTCGCCATGCGCATCACGCTCCCTCAGCCCACAGGCTTCACATCGGCACTCTGCATTACTTCATTAACCTAATTATTACATAAGGAGCCGTCATGTCTCTCTCCGGTCTCTCTGATCTCTGATGTTTTGAGACGTGGTTTTGTTTTACGTTGTTAGCGTCTCTTGCGGCTCGAGTCCCATTTGCTAATCCTAATAAATCCATTAGAGGCATTTAATGTTTTGCTTTCGAGTCATTTCCAGCGCTTCCTGCGCGTGAAAGGAATGACCGATTGCGGGAATGGGCGACTTGTAAGAAGAGGTTTTTAACTCCATTTCCAATGGAGACGCAGAGCGGTCAATTAGAGGCGGGGGAGGGGGGGGGGGGGGGGACAATCACACGGAGAAGATCTTCATCTCAGCTTTCCTGACCGCTGTGATTCGGGGTCATTTCTAAACGCCGTACTTCCCGGCGGCTCGGTGGTTTTTCCGATGTTTTCAAGATGGTTTGAGAAAGCTTAACAAAACACAGCGATGGAGTCATTGTGGTCGTTTATACGCTCGTGATTGACGGCAAAACCGTTCAACACGAATACAAGTTAGAAAACAAACAAACACGCACAAAAATCCGGTCGAAAAAAAAGATTTTTACCCCAAAAGTGAAAGCCGTAACATTTTTGACTCTATGAATATCTTCCGCTATCATGGCGCCGCACCTATCTTCACGTGCAGACATCAGCTGTGTCGGGGGGGGGGGGGGGGGGGGCTGAATTCAGGAAAACGTTTTCTGCTGAGCAATCATTCTTCCGTCTATCCTTTCATTGCCGTCCGAGGAACTAACCGTGTCACGAAATGTGGGTCAGGCGACTTTTTCTTTCCACCTCGCCGAAGTCGTTTCAATTTAGTGGAATGATAAGAGAGGTATCAAAGTTAAACAGCTCGGAGGGGCTCCTCTCGGGGGGGGGGGGGGAGAGATTCACAGGAGGAAGAGGAAGAGGAAGAGGGGGACGTGGAGGATAAGTCTTCGTCGGCACATTAGTGGGAACCTTTTACACCGCTTGTCTCCGCTGTGTGTGTGTGTGTGTGTGTGTGTGTGTGTGTGTGTGTGTGTGTGTGTGTGTGTGTGTGTATAAGTGTGTCATAGTCTGTAGTGTTTGTGTCTGGTATTTGATTACCTCACTTAATCCTTTCTGGGGATTTATTGCAAATGTTTATGTTTATGCATTCCTGCTATTTCACCAGGACACTGAAGGCAACCTCAGATGTCTTCAGTGTGTGTGTGTGTGTGTGTGTGTGTGTGTGTGTGTGTGTGGAGGGGTGGAGGAGGAGGGAGGGGGGAGAGCAGACAAGACAAGTTGTGAACAGTCATCCGTCGTCACGGGGAGCAGGAAGACAGGCGGGGGGGGGGGGGGGGGGCAGACGTCCATGGAGAGACGGTTGAGGCGCGAGAGAGAGAGAGAGAGAGAGGAGACGAGACGAGAGGGAGGAGAGGATAGGAACGGAAAAGAAGGAGATGGAGAGGAGAAGACGAGAGAGAGGAGAGGAGACGATAGAGGAGACGAGACGAGAGAGAGAGATGAGAGGAGACGAGAGAGAGAGGAGAGGATAGGAAAGGAAGGAGATGGAGAGGAGAGGAGACAAGACTAGACGAGAGAGAGGAGGAAGCGAGAAAAACAAATCCAGCCAAACAAGACAAAGACGGCGTGGGAGAGAGAAACATCGGAGGATGATGGACAGACGAGAGGAGGCGCTGCGTCCTCCCCCCCCCCCCCCCCAGTGTCCCGCTACATCCCTCACACCAGCATGCAGGGCATGTGTGTGTGCGTATGTGTGTGTGTGTGTGTGTGTGTCCAAGGGTAGAAAAAAAAGACGACCACATCATCCCCCCCCCCACACACACACACACACATGAGTCTTTCTGATGACTGCGACACGGCGTTGCGCTGCAGGTGGATGTGAGTGTGTGCGCATGTAGAGTTGTGTGTTTGTGCATCACTTCACGTGTGTGTGTGTGTGTGTGTGTATTCGAGCAGCAGTGTGTAGAACAAAGCTTCCTACGGCCTTTATCTCCACATTGGTTGTATGGTGGAGCATGGGGGGGGGGGAGGAGGGGAGGGGGAGGCGTGGCGGGGGCTGATAGTCGCTATCAGCCACCGCCACGCTCCCCCCCCCCCATACCCATTCTTCCCTCTCCTCCTTTCTCTCCTCATTCCCTCCGACCTCTAATCTCTGCGTCCTCTACACTCGAGGTGAGGACGGACATATTCGTTGTTCCCGTGACTTAGTAACTCTTCGCCGTCCTCATTCGACCAACACGCGTTGGCATGACAACGAGGGCGTACTCTGGAATCCGTGCATCCAAAGCCGTAAACAGGGTTCGTACGGTCATGAAAAACCTGGAAAAATCATGAGGAATTTTTTTAAATGGTCTTGAAAAGTCCTTAAAAAAAGGATCCCAAAAGTCGTTTAAATGTGTTGTTTTTATTTACACAGTTTGATTACAATAATAAACATTCATATATATATTATATTCATAATCTTATCTTATTCATTTGTGTTATTTAATCATTTATGAGTCCCTCAGTGGGAAACTGCAGGATTACAGCAGCAGCTTCACAGTAGTGAGCAGCAATAAAAATACTGAAAAAACTGTAAAAAGAACACAAGAGCAATATTCAGTATACCGCTGAAATAAACCATATACAAGGTAATAATAATTAAGTATATTTGCAGAAAAGTGTCCAAATTGATAAAGTGATCCAGTGTTTTTGTGGTCTACTGCAATATATATATATATATATATATATATATATATATATATATATATATATATATATATATATATATAGCGACTTCTGGTTCTGACTCGACAGCTTTAAGGCAAACGAGGACATTCTGAAAGCAAGAGTCTTCTAATCTCTCCGGGCTTGCTTGCATATTTATCTTCGCCACATTACCGGCAGTCTGCGCTGGTCCAGGAGGGCAGACGTACAAATTGCAGTGTGAAGTAATGGCGCTGCTGGACGGCTCGAATTCACAAAGACCAGACGGCATCAAGAAATAACTGGTTGCACCAAAACCTCATATTACATGTTCCCATTTAACCCTTCAGACTTTGACATGCAACATGTCAAGACTGCAGTACTATTGGAGGACATAACAATACTGTTTTACTGCAAAATAAGTATTGTTTTTAGGTAGAAAATCAATATCAACAAAGTTACCATATTTGGTACCTTTTCTGAAACAGCCTACGAAAAAAGAAGTCCAGAGTTTGGACCGAGGGTGACGATGCATTGAAATACTTTGACGTTCAAAATGTCAACACTGCAGTGCTATTGGAGGACATAACATTACTGTTTTACTGCACAACATATATATTGTTTTTAGGTAGACAATTAACATCAACAAAGTTACCATATTTGGTACCTTTTTCGAAACAGCCTACGAAAAAAAAAAGAAGTCCAGAGTTCTGACCGGGGTTGACGATGCATTGAAATACTTCATAATGTCAACACTGCAGTGCCATTGGAGGACATAACAATACTGTTTTACCTTAAAACATTATAATATTGTTTTTAGGTAGAAAATCAACATCAACGAAGTGACCATATTTGGTTCCTTGCCCGAAACAGCTTACGAAAACGAAGTCCAGAGATTGGACCGAGGATGACGATGATGATGATGATGATGATGATGATGATGATGATGATGATGATGATGATGATAATAATGATGATGATACATGTACTAGGATACCAGGTGACTCATCTCTTTTGAGGTGCAGTTGCACAGCGAGCCCCTTGTGGACTGCTTCAGAGTGCTCTGACGCTCCACATGCGTCCACTTCGTTTAAATGTCAGAGTAAAAGTGGGTGGCAGATGAAACCGGAGCCAGGCTCCCCCCCCCCCCCCCCCCAGACACACACGCACACACACACACACACACACACACACCACCCCTGTGTGGCTGGTTGAGACCTCTGCGTTCGCCAAGAAAGAGGACTTTATACGCTTTTAGAAAAAACCCGACCTAGAGATTGGGGACGAAGCGCAACGTTACGGAAAGGACCCCGATGTTCTGATGACGTCATGGTGACTTCCTATAGGGCACAGGTGTCAAACACAGGGCCCGCGGGCCGAATCTGGGCCGCCACGTCATTTTATGTGGCCCCCTGAAGCCTTGAAAGACATGCAAAGACATGCTTTTCTTTAAGAAATATAAGAACAGAATATCAGGTGCTTTTATTTTGAAGGAAAACAGAGAAGAAACCGCCTGTGGATGAAGGTGCCGGGTTCAAATGGGCCCTCGGGCGACGCCAGACGCTACTATGTTCCCCCGACAATCTGTCCGTCATTCTCCACCTCAAAGCACCCGTTAAAGAGTTTAATCTTAATCTTGATTCAACTTGTGATCAGGCCTCCAGAAGGACACCTAAATGTCCAACATGTGAGCATCCATACATCTCTATCGGTCGCCACTTTTGTTCCCTTCCACGTACCAGGAAGTGGCCTGAGGGCCGCTCGCAGGGGACTGGCACTCAGCACCTGTCGGGCTCCGGTCTGTTGCTCCGAGTCAGAAGGCCTCCTGCAGGAGGAGGAGCGACACCTCCTGCAGGAGGAGGAGCGGCACCTCCTCATGGGGGGAGAACGAGTCGTTACTTACGCAATCGTCTCGTATAACTCCGCGTCACATAAAGGGCCCAAAGTCCTCGTTGCATTCCCGAGCTGTGTGTGTGTGTGTGTGTGAGAGTGTGTGTGTGTGTGTGTGTAAGTGTGTGTGTGTATGTGTGTGTGTGTATGTGTGTGTGTGTGTGTGTGTGTGTGTGTGAGTGTAGACAGGGCCTTGGCCTCCAAACAGCCCTGGCATACACACTGTATTTACGAGGGCTTATTTTGGTCTGTGAGATGGCACGAAGGGGGGGATGGGGGGGGGGAATCCTGACATGTAAGCAAACTGAACAACCTGATTTAAGACGTTAACGGACATCGCTGCAGACCATTAGGAAGCTTCTTCTTCTTCTTCTTCTTCTTCTTCTTCTTCTTCTTCTTCTTCTTCTTCTTCTTCTTCTTCTTCTTCTTCTTCTTCTTCTTCTTCTTCTTCTTCTTCTTCTTCTTCTTCTTCTTCTTCTTCTTCATTTCATTTAATTTCATTTCATTTATTTATTTGTACTTCCTCCTCCTGCATCATTACTCTCATTCTTATTTTTGTTGTTAGAAATACAGAGCACACCATGCAAACCAGTCCGGCCTCAAAGCGTCTCCTCCCCCCCCCACCCCCCCCTTCCATCCCTCCTTCCTGCTTTCTCTCTCTCCGCCTCTTGTCTCCGTTGCTCAGCAGAGACCTGGAGCTCCCGTGGAGCGCACACGTCCATTTTGAATCCCGGAGGCTGGCAAGCATGCCGTTGGTCAAGATGAGCGAGCAAACCTGTGGCTTTCAGCCCCCCACCCCCCACCCCACACACACACACACACACACACTCATCCACCTCTTCCTGTCTCCACCTCCCATTCCACGTTTCCCTCAAGTTAGCCTCGAGTCAAGTTTTGCATATTAATATATTTTTATATATATATATATATATATATATATATATATATGTATATACATACAGTATATATATATATATATATAAAATATAAATATAAATGAATATATATATATATATATATATATATATATTTAGATCTATATAATATATTTATATATATTATATTATATATTTATATATATAAATATATATACATATATATATGTATTTATATATATATATACATGTATATATATACATGTATATATATATATAAAACTATATAAGTATATATATAAATACATATATATATATATATATATATATTGATATATTCATATATATTTATATATATATATATATATTTATTTTATATATATATATATATATATATATATATATATATATATATATATATATACATATAAATGTTATATATAAGCTGTAGACCCTGGAGCCGAGGCATATTTGACAACAACATGACTCTCAGCTTGATGATGAATTTCCTGCTAAGTTCTTAGACAAACTCTTCTCATTCACTACTGGGAAGAAGGGATGCGTTTCATTTTGAAAGAGAGACAGCACGTCGCAGATGTTGCGTGAACAGCAGGTACAGACAATCAGGCACAGAAAGCAGAGCCTGGGGGGAGGGGGGGGGGTAGCGTATGTTAAGCATGTTCATTAATTTTCTGTACTTTGGCTCCCGCTGGTTTCCTGGACGTGCCGTGGTTCTTAATGGGCTTTTTCAGATCCCAGCACAGAAATGAAACCCGAGAAGAGAGAGAAGGGGGGGGGGGGGGGGGGCAGTAAGAGAGAGGGAAAGGTGGAGCGAGCATCAGAGTGATAAATAAAAACAGCTTCACGTCCATCGTCTTAACCCTCTGGGGTCATTTTCTCGATTACAAAATTTCTTAATTTCATATGACTCATACCCGTGTGTGTTTTACATCAAACATTGCAGAGCAGTCTCATCTCTCTATATAAGGAGGCATGATTGTCCTCAGGCACAAGTGTAAGGAGATAATAATGCCCTACAGCTGAATTTTGAAGTTCGACTTTTTTCCAAATTCTTCATATCTCATGTGAAAACCAACCTTTACTCGGGTGGATGAACTGTTTCGGTGTTTGAAATTAGTTTACCAGGAGGTCATGACTTCACAAAAACAGTGGAATATATATTAAATTAATCATAAATACTCTCTACATAGTTAATGTGTAGATGACTATTCTCTGGTGTTTAATGAAGTCTCTACAGAGGTGTGTAGAGGCCCATCTCCATGTTCTAGTGGTACATTGTGTTATCGCCTTAGAAGACTAGCAGATGGGTAGAGAACCCTTGAAAATCCTTTTTATGTGAGCGCAGCTGAAAACAGTTATGCTGGTGAGAGAAGCTATAAAACTGGCCTTCCTTTGACCCACAAGAAGAACATTAATATTTACAAGAAAAAATCATTATTTATAACCTTGTTAATAATTTGACTATATTTTATATTTATGTTGTAATTCATTTGATAGATAAAAGTGTGAGTTTTCATGAATAATGTGCATATGTTTGCATGACCCCAAGCCTTTGAACGGTAGTGTAAAAGAATGTCAAAAAACAATGTTTTTATTATTGTTTATTAATAGAAATGATGAGGTCTGACACACCTTTCACCAAAATGATGAAACCGGGAGTGAGAAACGAGCTGTTTGCTTTACCTTCTCCCGGAGGTTAACGGGTAAACCAACCTCGACGACCCAGCCCGGAGGCGCGCTTTAAAAAAGAAAAGGACCCCATCAGCGAGCTGGCTTCCTGCAGCCCCCGCTGTCCCCCCCCCCCCCGTCTCTCCAAATACACTTCAAAGGCGAGCCCGACGTGGGCGCTGACCTTTGACTCAGAGGCGCTCTCTGTGAGCAAACAGAATCGGCCTAATTGATGCTCTGCACTGCCGGAGAAAAAAGGGAATAACTCGTCCGGGTGGATCGCAGCCATAGAGCAGAGTGCTTTGAGTTGATGGAGGCAGACGGGGGCCGTGTGCAAAGTGGACACTTCTTCAGCTGTTGTTGTTGTTTCTTTACGACCTCTGTGTATCCAGAGTGAGCGTCTAGGATCGCTCCTGCGTCGGGCTTCCTGGTTCCTCGGGTTTGAATTAGACATTAGCTCTTCCTCCAGCTGAAATGTTCTATATAATCTTCATAGAAAGCTACTGTAACTAGGTTTAAGTTAACTCACCGAGGTTCCTGGTTCCTGACCTACACTCGGATGCATTTCATGGGATATCTACACGTAACTTTAGCATAGCTCCTAGCCTCCTGGACAAGGTGACCCCGAAGTAATGACTTTAATAAAACACCCAGCGCAAAGTTTAAAAGAAGCTTCACGCTGTGTCAATATTTCCGTAAGACGGAACAAAGAAGCAAGAAGCCGGATCGATAACGACTCAGACGGCCGAGAGGTTTCCATCTCCTGGAAATGCGTAACGGCTAATCTCTCACGGGGAGATTGTGATGTTGACATTCTGGTTGTTTTCAAGGCCGTCTTCATCGGGGTCGTCGACAGTTCACAGAAGAACATTGTGTGTGTGTGTCTGTGTATGTGTGTGTGTGTGTGTGTGTATGTGAGTGTGTGTGTGTGTGTGTTTGTGTATGTGTGAGTGTGTTTTGCATCCAACCAGTTATGTTCCTTGCCAGCAGCGGTACATTCATGTTTTTTGTCACGTAACTCGACCCGTGCTTTTTTCCTATGGTTTCTGGCACTTCTCACCAGCGCCCCCCTTCCCCCCTCCTCTCTCTTAGCCCCCCCCCCCCCCCCCCAGAACCCATTTGGTCATCAGTCAAAACCCGTTTGTCCGACTGTTGTGCACGACCCCACAATGAAGCTCCTGTAGGCCGTCGTGTCTTTAGGGGCAACTCAACGGCTCCCACGTGGCACCTGCTATTAAAGCCTAATGGCCCTAAACCCTTGTGTACACACACACACACATACACACACACACACACACACAGAGGGCCTTAAGCCACAGGTGGCAGGTTAGGAAGTAAAAAAAAAAAGCGAGAGGGTTGCTAGAATGCTTCCCCTCCGCCTGGATCCTGAGTGGCTCCCCCGGGCCTCCTGAAGGTGAGGCCTCTCTGTGATTGGCTGACGTTGAAACTGAATCAGCTACTTGTTTCTCTCTCCGCAGGACACGGATCTACTGGACATATCGTACATAAAAGACGCCAGGAATGGGAAGTGCACCAAAACGCCAAAGGTGAGAGAAAAGCCATCTCTTGAAAAGCCATACCTGAGGAGATCAAAGGTCAAGCTGTGACATCACGAAAAAACCTCAATAACTGAGGATGAGAAAATTAGATGAATGGAAGCTCAGCCGTTGGGTCGGCGGAGGCATATTACTGCGAGACAGCAGTTCTAGTTAATCTATTTCATATTCTATATTCAAAGGAGAACAATAGATGCAATAATGTTGTTGTTGTTTTGCTCACGGTCGAGACCGGTATGTTCCAGAGGCGGTTGAGGTTTAGTTTGGGTAATTGTCTTCTGATCTTTCCTATTTCACACGGACGTGACGTGTCATTGTTTTGCATCTATTCTCTTTCATCTGCGTTTGCTGCACTTCTGAGGGAGCGAAGCTCAAATGACAATTACCACCGACGAGGATGATTTGAATTCCAAACCCACTCGGCGCGTGGATGCTTTCCACTTGCCGGGGGTTTCCTAATTGCCATTTCACAGCTAATTAAAAGCTTTTTGATTGTCGGCGACGAGAGAAGAGTTTGTACCGCGAAACCTGGCACGCCGCAAACCGAATTTGGCACATTTTGAAGCGACGACAAAGCCACAAAAAAAAAAATCTGATTCTCGCTATTAACCCCCCCCCCCCCCCCCCGCCTGCTCGCCAAAGCAAATGAGGACAATAAACCTGCTTCTCTTTTCCACTTTCTCATGGCGTACGTGATGACAATGTTCCGCGTATCCGTCTCGTGGCGAGCGGCCGCCGTGGCGTGAGCGGCGCTCGTGAAGTGAGTAATACAATAACAACGGAGAGGGATTCATGCATTTCTAAAGAGCTCCGCGGAGCGATGATGACGATGACGATGACGATGATGATGGTGGTGATGATGATGGTGGTGATGATGATGGTGATGATGATGATGGTGATGGTGCTACCCGGGGAAGGAGACATGGCCACGTGACGGAGGGTGGGACGGTCGAAGCATTGGAAATCCATTACTGGGTGATGGAGCGGTGATGCACCCCGGGCATTGTAATGGGAGCACCGCGGTGAGACACATTGTCTGACGAGTTGATGGGATGAGGAGGAGGAGGAGGAGGAGGAGGAGGAGGAGGAGGAGGAGGGGAGGAGGAGGAGGAGGAGGGGGAGGAGGAGGAGGAGACTGTGGGTATGAGAGGGAAAAGCAAGATGGGAGGAAGGATGTTCAAAGGAAGACGTCACGGGAGAATCTCAAACGGCACTTCTCTAGAGGGTCGTGAATGCTGAAGGTTGTTGTTGTTGTTGTTGTTGTTTTCTTCCAAATACCATCGTGCTGTTTAACTTCGAATGCACAACAGCTGGAAGAAGCTTTTTAAATGACGGCGTTGGTATACTCATGATTTAGAAACAGATTTTCTTTTAGTAATAAATACACAATAATGTGTAATAATAACTTGGGATAGACGACCTAATCAAATCTTTTATCACAATATATATAATTAAATTTCTTTGTAACGATATATAATAAAGATAGAGCACTTCTTCGAGAAGTTCAATGAATAAATAAAAAAATTAATGAAATGACAACACATTTTTTTCTTTTCTTTTATCCCGTCGTGTGATTTAAATCCTTTTTTTATTTTCTCATTCAATTAAGAACTTTAGTGCAAATTTATAATCGGATTTTATGTGCATCTCGTCATCGATTAAGATGATGTCATCGTGTATCACGACGCCTCGAAATATGATCGATAACGATATCATCGATATCTCCACGCTCTCATTTAAACATTTCAACACTTTTCTTCACGATGCGCTTTCCTGAAACTGAGAGAAGAGGCGGACTGGAAGAGAAGAAATAAATAATTTCGGTTGACATTTCTAGTTTTCAAGCGACCTCGTTTTTCTCGTCTGCTCCTCTCATATTCATACGCTCGCTCCTCTTCACGGCCCCTCGCCGCTCTTTTATTGCTCCTCTCGCTCAAGATCTCTGATGGCGACGCTCATTCATTCATGCAAATCTTGCGACCAACACACACACATACACACACACACACGCACACACACACACACACACACTCACCGAGATGCCGGACATGTCGACGCAAAGCTCCAGAGCGGTTGTATTGTGCCACTCTGAGCCCAACGTGGAGACTCAACAGACTGGAAATGGACTCTTGGCGCTCCTCCTCTGAGCTCTTCTTTCTGAGCTCGACTTACTCCATATTGTCTCTGCAACGTTTCTCTCCGGACGCCATTGAGGGTATTTTTTCCGAGCCCGCTGCCGTTTGTGCGTGTGTGTGTGTAGCCGGCGGCGGCGCGTCTGATGAACTCATGCCAGCCTGCCCACGGGGCTCCTGCTCCTCAGTTGTGATTCATGCATCTGCACTGCCAAGACACACACACACACACACACACACACACACACACACATTGTGATGCACGGCAAATCCACAAACACACACCGAGGAGAACAACAAAGCACCTTTTTGATTCCCGCGCTCACAGCCATGATGCTGAATGAGCTCGGGCTCAGGCCGATGACATCGTCCGGCTGTCAGAACGACAACCTTCGTTTGACGGACGGCTCCATAAATACACCACACACACACACACACACACACACACACACACACACACACGCACACTCCCCAAGGTCCGGTGAGCAGAGAGTAGCGCTGAAACATTCATACATTCATATATATATATATATATATATATATATATATATATATATATATATATATATATATATTTAGATATATATATATATATATATATATATTATATATATCTAAATATATATATATATATATCTGAATATATATATATATATATTATATATATATATCTAAATATATATATATATCTATATATTTATATATATATATGTTTATATAGATAAAAAAATATATATATATATGTATACACATTTATATACATATATATCTCGCTCTCGGTGAAGGCGGTCCCATTTTTCTCTCCTCTCCTCCCCATGACCTTCCCTCCCTGCTTGGCTCCTCTCGTCATGTCTTGTCTTATGCTTGAGAAGCTCGGGTTCGGGGGAACACGATGGACACGATGGACACGATGGACACGATGGACGCGATGGACGCGATGGACGCGTGTCGTGTGCCTAGCTGCCCTTTCCGTGGAGGACGTAGATGACATCTACCTATTCGTAACTATGATTACAGGATTTCTGCTGTTTGGATTTGGCGCTGCCCTGGCTTATTGGAAATTAAGGAAACGGAGACAGCTGTTAAAAGCCCCCGATCGATTTGGAAACCTATTGGAGAATGGGAGGAAAATGGAGGGAAAGTTGTTGCGCAACTTGAATGCAGCTACTGGAAGACCAAACCATCCCAACCGTATCTGCTTTCGGCTCCCTCAACCGAGCAACACCTCCCCTGAAGATCGCTGGAGTGGGAACCTCTCATTTCCTTTCCCCCATCCACAGACGCCTGTTGTTGTTGTCTCCCCAGGACCTTTCAAGGCTATCTCTATAGCAACGACCATCTTGCGGACTGAGAGCTCTGTCTGTTGTGGCCTGGGGGAGGACGGCAAACCAGGCCACTCACACACAAACTTTCAACACACTGATATGCATCCACCACCTTCACCCCCATCCCACGCCTTCGCCTGCTTTGTCCCCCCAGTGTGGCCAGACGGAGTCTGTGACTGTGACTGGCTGCCGGTCTGTGACTGGCTGCCGGTCCTGCCAGGCTGGCTGCTTGTCTGTGCTGGTGACCTTCTCCGGGGCTTAGATAACCCAGTCTTTGGTCCCCCCCCCCCACCCCTCCTCCTCCATGTCGCAATGTATGTGCTTACGTGCTAAGGTTTTTTTTCCTTCTCCCACACTGTACCCCTCTGGGGGCATAGGCCGGGGGTTGGCTTTTTTCTCTCCTCTCTCCCCTCATGTTATGCTGTATTCTTTCATACCATCAAGACGGCGCCGCAACCGGCTGCCTCGGCGACCCCTGCCAAAACAAATTCCTCGTTTGTGTAAAAACTTACATGGCAAATAAACTGATTCTGATTCTGATTCTGATATATATATATATATATATATATATATATATATATATATATATATAGTTATATATATATTTAAATAAATATAAATATATATATTTTTTATATATATACATATATGTTTAAATAAATATAAATAAATATAAATATATATATATATATATATATATAAATATATATATATATAAATATATATATATATATGTATATGAGCGTATTCGACGCAGGGAATAGAGGGAATGAAGCTTGCCTCATTTTTGTTGGGTTTCTTTTCACATGCATGAAGTTGCATGTGCAGAGAAGCGAGTGATTGGCTAGCGACGTGTTTGTGAGTCTCCTCTGGTGACATGGAGCAGTGATGGAGGAGCGATGGAGGAGCGATGGAGGAGCGATGGAGCAGCGATGGAGGAGCGATGGAGCCCTTAGAGCCGTGTCCAGGCGGTCAGAGGTCCAGCAGGTTCCTGGCGGCCGACCCGGCTATCTCGCCACGCAGCTTGATGACCGTCTCTGTCTCCGTCTCTACGACGACCGAGGGGATCGTCTGTCTGATGATCGCCGTGCTCGGCGAGCTCGGGGGGGTCGGGGGGGTTGGACATGCGTCCTGAAAATAGAAGAGAGTAAAAACCCCGGTAACGACTCGGTGGTCTTCAGACGCACACAGGTGGTTCAGACTGTTGTTATCTTTACCCCAGCTGGAGGGCTAGAGTCGGCCACACACACACACACACACACACACACACACACACACACACACACACACACAGACAGAGACACACACACAGAAACACACACAGCAGAAACACACAAACACACACTGACAAACACAGGCACACACACACAGAAACACACACACAGACATAGACACACACACACACACAGACACACACAGACAAACACAGACACACACACAGAAAAAGACACACACACAGACACACACATACACACACACAGACACACACATACACAGACACACACACACACAGGCTGCCGGACCCACACACACACACACACGTGTGATCACCAGCGTGATCACCGGCGTGAACCTCTGTAGGCCCCGCCTCCAGAGCCTGTTCCCGCTCCGTGCCGCGAGCTCGGAGCGTAGCCACGGCGGTCCCGAGGAGCAGGAACCTCCGGAGAAAATGAACGGCGCGGCCTCCATCGTCTCCCGTCCGTTACGTGTGCGTTCCCACGGCAACGAGGAACAAGGAAATAATCTGCTTATTCCAATTAAGAGTCGCCGTTGATTGTAGCAATGACAATAAACGGCGACTTCCTTTTTATTTAAATTACACACGTGGCCTAATTATTTTCATTTGAGCTGAACGTGTGGCAGCAGGGTTTAGACGCGTCCCATTCTGGAGATGAGAGATCCTCTGAGAGATCCTGGTGGAGCTCAGAGATCCTCCATGTGTTCCTCTGTGTGTTCCTCTGAGAGATCCTCCATGTGTTCCTCTGTGTGTTCCTCTGAGAGATCCTCCATGTGTTCCTCTGTGTGTTCCTCCATGTGTTCCTCTGTGTGTTCCTCTATGTGTTCCTCCGCGTGTTCCTCCATGTGTTCCTCCATGTGTTCCTCTGTGTGTTCCTCCATGTGTTCCTCTGTGTGTTCCTCTATGTGTTCCTCTGTGTGTTCCTCTATGTGTTCCTCCATGTGTTCCTCCGCGTGTTCCTCTGTGTGTTCCTCCATGTGTTCCTCTGTGTGTTCCTCCATGTGTTCCTCTGTGTGTTCCTCCGCGTGTTCCTCCGCGTGTTCCTCTGTGTGTTCCTCCATGTGTTCCTCTGTGTGTTCCTCCATGTGTTCCTCTGTGTGTTCCTCCATGTGTTCCTCTGCGTGTTCCTCCATGTGTTCCTCTGCGTGTTCCTCCATGTGTTCCTCTGCGTGTTCCTCCATGTGTTCCTCTGTGTGTTCCTCCATGTGTTCCTCTGTGTGTTCCTCCATGTGTTCCTCTGTGTGTTCCTCCATGTGTTCCTCTGCGTGTTCCTCCATGTGTTCCTCTGCGTGTTCCTCTGAGAGATCCTCCGCGTGTTCCTCTGTGTGTTCCTCCATGTGTTCCTCTGTGTGTTCCTCTGTGTGTTCCTCCATGTGTTCCTCTGTGTGTTCCTCCATGTGTTCCTCTGTGTGTTCCTCCATGTGTTCCTCTGTGTGTTCCTCCATGTGTTCCTCTGCGTGTTCCTCCATGTGTTCCTCTGCGTGTTCCTCCATGTGTTCCTCTGTGTGTTCCTCCATGTGTTCCTCTGTGTGTTCCTCCATGTGTTCCTCTGTGTGTTCCTCCATGTGTTCCTCTGTGTGTTCCTCCATGTGTTCCTCTGCGTGTTCCTCCATGTGTTCCTCTGTGTTCCTCCATGTGTTCCTCTGCGTGTTCCTCCATGTGTTCCTCTGCGTGTTCCTCCATGTGTTCCTCGGCTGATAGCGAGGCCTTTGTTCACGAACCCAATGGAAGCAGCCGGGAAATCAGTTTGTTCCCCTCTCGGCTGATTCTGATTGTTTTAACCAGCACCAGCATGCAGGCCTGTGTGTGTGTGTGTGTGTGTGTGTGTGTGTGTGTGTGTGTGTGTGTGTGTGTGTATGTGTCTTTGTCTCTGTGTGTATTTTTCTGTGTGTGTGTCAGTGTGTGTTGTGTGTGTGTGTCTGTCTGTGAGTGTGTCTGTGTATGTGTGTGTGTGTCTGTGTATGTCATTGTGTGTGTGTTTTGTCTGTGTCTGTATGTTTGTGTGTGTGTGTGTGTCTGTGTATATGTGTGTGTGTGTGTGTGTGTGTGTGTCTGTGTGTGTGTTTCTGTCTGTGTTTGCATGTGTCTGTGTTTGTGTCTTTGTGTGTGTGAGTGAGTGTGTGTGTGTCTGGGTGTGTGTGTGTCTGTATGTCTGTGTATGTGTGTTTCTGTCTGTCTGTATGTCTGTGTGTGTGTGTGTGTGTTTCTGTCTGTGTCTGTATGTGTGTGTGTCTGTGTTTGTGTCTGTGTGTTTGTGTGTGTGTTGGTGTCTGTGTGTGTGTGTGTGAGAGTGTGTGTCTGTGTGTGAAACCCACCAACACCAGAAAATTATATTTTGAGGACAACCCCACTGTGTGTGTTTGTGTGTGTGTGTGTGTGTGTGGTTGTACTTGTATCAAACTGAGGACCATCAGGGGGTTTTAACCTTCGGAGTGAGGACCGAAATGCAAAGTGAGGACATGGTCCTCATCGCCGGTCTCAGCAGTGCCACGAGGTTCAGCCCTGGCACCGATTGGCCGCACAGACGTCACGCATCGCGGCGTTGAGCCGGTGGAGACTTGAAGACCATTAGTTGTTGTTTTTTTGCAGCCTATTAATGATAAAAATCCTGAAGGATGGCGACCGCTGATGCTTCTGAGAGATGAGCAGCTGAATGTAAAAGGAGACGGCGAGAGGACAATCAATGTTAATGAGCGTCTGCCGAGGCCTTTGTTAGAAAGGCTGAGAGAGAGTGTGTGTGTGTGTGTGTGTGTGTGTGTGTGTGTGTGTGTGTGTGTGTGTGTGTGTGTGTGTGTGTGTTCAAGCGACAAATAAAGATTGAAGGCATACTATCTGTGGCTGACGTGCAGAGCAGAGAGACTTCTCGATGTGTTACAGTTCACTGACGTCATGTTCTGAATTGTTCTAGCTCTTCTCTTATTTGCCTTTCACCAACTAAGTCAACATTGATGATTATTTATATTGATACATCTTCAATATAATTTAATTTGTACACTTGTAAACACAATTGTTTCATACCAAATATATTATTGTATAACCATGAACAATAAGTTAATATCCTTCTTTTTTATACAAGAAATATGTATTTCATTACAGATTTTGTATGTGTTTTATTATATTTAATGTTTTGTGCTATCTGGACCTTGAGTCTGAAATATATATATTTATTTGTATTCAGCCGTGAGACTTTAACATGCAATAAATCATAGTTTACAGTGTTTTATGACATGTAATGGACACATTCAAACTACATTTACGAATCAGGTGTCAGCTAATAATCTTCTCTTTCAAAGCTTAAAGCCATCAAGACTTTATGAAATATTTATGTGGAAGATGAATGAAAAGGGGGGGGGGGCTATTTGTATGCGCTAAATGTAAATGAATGGCGGTGCAGCTCGTCTTTCCTCCCCAACGGACCCGGAGACGTTTTCAGCGCACAGAGGCATGACTGAACTGTCTGTCAGCCGACTCCCACTCACTCCAGTTTTAGACACACACACACACACACACACACACACACACACACACACACACACACACATACCCGCGACATCATACTCATGGCGCTCTGCTGATCACTGAAATAAACATGTCCTCACCACAGGCTGCCTATGACACACGGCCACCGTATCGAAGCCACGAGTTCGATATTCTAGCTACTTGCAACCGGAAGTGGGGGGCGTGGCCACGTGGAAACCGCTCTTTTCAAAACAACGTTTTGAAGGCGACCAAACGAAGAAATATGAAAACTAGCATTTAGGACAATAAAGTCATGTTTACAACATTTACTGAGGTAATAAATCAGGTGATGAGCAGCGTTAGTGTCTCATAGACTTCCATACAACCTGACTTCTTTATACAACCAGAGGAGTCGCCCCCTGGTGGTCAATAGAGAGAATGCAGCTTTAACACATGAAGCATAGACTTCTATAGAACCAGAGGAGTCGCCCCCTGGTGGTCAGTAGAGAGAATGTAGCTTTAACACATGGAGCATAGACTTCTAGACAACCAGAGGAGTGGCCCCCTGGTGGCCATTAGAGAGAATGCAAGCTTGAGGCGCCTTGCCTTCACTTTAAAGAACCGGAGGTTGCTTCACTCTCTCTCTCTCTCTCTTTGTCGCTCTCTCTCTTTAGTCAATCTGGTAATACAGCCCCTCCAGTCAGCGCCAATGTGTGAAGAAGAGATTGGCTACCAAGACCAATGGCCCCCTAACGAGTGTTTTCATCAGGGGGATCGGCCTGCGGGGGTAAATAGCGGCAGCTCGCAGTCAGTGGTGATTAAAGCAAAACGGGTGTGTATATATGGAGTCCTCCATTTTCATAAAAGAAACGGCACCCGCCATCTGTCATCCGTCAGAGGCCGAGCAATCGATCAGCGTCACGCATCGACGTGACCTCCAGGCGACCAGCGGCAGGGATAGAGGGAAGGCAAAGGGAAGGTAGGGATGATGCACTCTGATAGGCCTAGGTTTGATTCTCCGGTGAGTTACCGTGGTTACCGGCACGCGGATGAATTCCCCCGGGGGGAAGCTGGCCGTATCAATACCACTCATGGAGGAATCAAAGGTGATGCTCCCTCTCTCTCTTTCTCTCTACCTGAGAAACTGCTTCCTTGTTCCCAGCTAACGTGAGACCGAAACTGCATGGATGAGGATGAATGAGGAGGGGGGTGGTGACTGAATGAATGAACAGAGGAAATGGAGACGGCGATGGACAGAGCGGCTTGTGTCTTAAAGGAAAAGGCCACCACAGGAGGACAATGGTGCACCTGTGCAGGTAAAAGGTCCCAGCAGAGCCCTCAGCTGGAATGTCTCAGACTGTTCGGGAAAAAGAGTGTTCTTCCTTCTTCTTCTTCTTCTTCTTCTTCTTGGATTGTGTTAGCCGAGAACAAAAGAAAGAACAAGGGGGGTTTAGTTGTGCGCTTTAACAAATAAGAGTAATTATATTTTCTATCCGCAGCTTCACAAACAAGCTGTCACAGCCGATACAAGGAGACGCTCGCTGTGCGCTGGTCTGTTCTACCCTCTTATTGATACGTCGTATCGGAGTAATTCAAAACAGAAGACGGTCGGGGAGAGATGTAATCACAAAGTTTTATTGATTCACAAATATATTCGGATGCGTGGCAACAGAGAGAGGAAGACAGAAACAAAAGGCAGTGCATAACAAAACAGGAAGTATTGCAATTGAATCGACTTTAAAAAAGTGACAACAATGTTTATGTTTTTATGCAAATGTTTGAGATGCACCGTCGTCACTGTTCTGGTGTCAGTCATATAATTTATATATAGAAATTATATGAATATATATATATATATATATATATATTTCTCTATATATAGAATTTATATATATACATTATATTTCTCTCTATATAATTTATACACATATATATATATATCAATTATATGAATATATATATATATATATGTATATATATATATATATATATATATTTTAATACATATATTAATATATATACATATATATATATATATATATATATATATGTATATTCAATTTAGAGCCTGGATCTATACAAATAGAATCACCTTATGATCCCAATGAAATGAAATCAAATAAAATAAGTATGACGGTATATATATATATATATATATATATATATATATATATATATATATATATATATATATATATATATATTTGTCTTTCCACATAGCTCCTACAGGCAGATATAGTGATGTATCCACACACATGTGTAGCCTTTAATGTCATGTTTATTTGAAAATGGGATATTTTTTTATATATTGGGTAAAAAATGTTTAAACAGTGTGCCTTAAACTTGCATTCTTCCTACTGGCCACCAGGGGGGGGCAAAAACAAAGTCAGATTGTGTAGAAGTCTATGAGGAAATTACTTTACTTCTCTCTTGATTTATTCCCTCAGTAAACATTATAAACATTTATAAACAGTTTTTGTCTCAATCTCTAGTTTCAGGTCTTCTTCTTTCAATCATTTTACGTTTTTCCAAGTTACACCAGACAATCGAAAACGAATAAATAAAAAAAATACAAAACAACCAACTATACAGAAAATCAGACAAAATAAAATAAAAAATATATTATAATAATAATAAATTAAAAAAAACCACAAACATGAATCATAAATTATAAATCATCATCTTCCATATTGAACCAACTATAACCATCATTCACAGAGTCACTTGGGTCCCAAGATTGCAAAGCCTCTTCTTATAGTTTCGGCATAGTCCTCGCCAATAAAATCCATAAAAGGATTCCAGACGGAAAAGAACCCGTTCATGTCTCCTTGGAGAACATCCGTGAGTCTTTCCAGTGGCAGCAGCTGGAGGACGTTGTGAAGCCAACTACAGACATGATTTTCTGCTGCTGTGAGTATTTAATTTACTTAAGGAGAGCAGTTTATGATAAATATAGCTTGTTTTTTTCTTCTTCAGCTGGCAGACTTGGTGAATCACAGATTCAATCGGCTCTGGTCCACAACCTTCTTTGTATTGGGGTACAGAGTTTAAGAAACTACGAATTTGTAAGAAACGGAAAAACAGTGTTTTGGGTAGCCCATACTCATCCTGAAGTTGCTTAAAAGACTTTATGGTACCACTTTTATAGAGATCATTTATCACCTGGATTCCATGTGTGTTCCATTCTTTAAAACCATGGTCAATACAAGAAGGGATAAAATTGGGGTTATTAACAATCGGTGCATAAAAAGAGTATTTTCTATTTCTATCGATATTAAACACCCTTTTTACCCTAGTCCATGTGCTTAGAATGTTATTCACAATGAAGTTGTCACTAGTACCTATTGTTTGTTTAATAGTATTTAAGAAAGGTGCACTTGATAATGACTTACATCCTTGTAATTGATTTGGGGTCTTTTGCCACCCATTCAGATATATTTTTCAGTTGTATTGACCAGAAATAATATTGAAAATTTGGTACTGCTAGACCCCCATTTACCACGGGCAGTTGGAGTTTCTTTAATCTTATTTTAGGGTGTTTATTTTTCCAAATAAATTTAGATACGGTTTTCTGCAGATCTATAAAAAACTTATTTGGAATGTCATTGGGTAACATTTGCAAGGGGTACAAAATACTAGGGAGTATATTCATTTTACTAACAGCTATGCGTCCCAGCCAAGAAATTGGGAGCAGAAGCCATCTAAGTAAGTCCAGTTTAATCTGTTTAAGGATAGGAGACACGTTCATCTTCACCAGGTCTTCCAATTTGTAACAGACGTGGATTCCCAGGTATTTAAAGCCCTTGGGAGATAGGTTAAATGGGGATATTATACTGTTCAGGTCTTCTTCTATAAATCATGATGTCATCATTTAGAGTCAAATAGACCATAAAGCAGGGGATGCTTTAGGGCGGGGCTTAGTGTGATTGACAGGTCACTAGCAGTAGGAGTTGTATGTGCTTTCCTTTCACAGTGTGTTTAACATTAATTTAGGTAATTATGTAAACACGTATCCGTTGCTTTTGGCTAATCTTTAAATATGTATCCGCTATAACTATTTCTAAGTGTAGCCTTCTAACTCGGTTTGTATACGCTATAAATAGCTTTACGGTGGCTGTTTTTCCTGTGGAAAAAGAAGCTACATTTACTAAACATCGGCCCCGATGTGACTGGCAGCCGTGAATCACGTTGACCCTGCCACTGTGACTTAAGTCGACCATCAGGGGCTCTTAGCGGCGCCGCTATCGACTCGGCCTGCAGCTGTTCTTCTACGCGGAGCAATCAATCAGTGTCAATATATGGAGCTGGTTGCTCTTCCCGGGCCGTCAATAGGAATCCCAATAATTACTCAGCATGCAGATATCTGACTCCACTGGGTGGACTGACCCCGGAGCGTGCAGCTCATCGAGCTTCATCACGAGCACTGAGAGGCTTGAAGTGTACGTCTGCATATCAGAGTTATCACTGCATGGGAATACACTTTTAAATACGGACAAATTGACTGGACACATAATGGAGTTGAATTTTAGTGGAGACATTTAAACCCCCGCACCGGTACACACACACACACACACACACACACACACACACACACACACACACACACACACACACACACACACACACATATACACATGCACGCACACACCACTCCATACATCGCCCACCTGGCAGATGAGCGTGACATATGAGGGGTTGCGGCCAGTCTGATGGGTCTGTTGCCGTGGGAACCGTAAAGAGGAGAGGACGAAGATAGAGCTAACGAGGGCAGGTGGGAGGATCCCTGACACGCGGTAACTTTACGTTTGACAGGAGAGCAGAGGAACGAGCGCACGAGCCACTAATTAAGTCTCCACACACACACACACACACACACACACACACACAAACCACGTTCACACCTCTTCTCCTCCATCCAGTCTGTTCTGGCGGATGCGTCTCCTGCAGTAATTGGAGCAACGTTTGCTGAGATCTGTCAGCGGTTCCAGACTCGGGATTCTCAAAGTGATTGAGTTAAAAAAGAGAACAGTTGTTTTGTTTTTTATCTGCTTGACTGAACTCTTGATTCAGTTTCGTTAAGAAATCAAACTTATCCAAAGAAGAACAGCTGCTCTTAATTAAACACGTCACATGTGACGCTTGCTTACTTTTCTTCCTTTAAAAACATGTTCTCCAAATGTCTCTGTGGGCCCCGACTCATTAATTTCCTCTAAAGAGTTTGGAAATAAATCAAACCTTTTAAAACGTTGCATCAATTGTCAAACCATCGTCGATGCTGATGACCAGCGCCAATCGTTGATGACTTCTCGAAAACCGTAGAGATCTCCATCCTGAAACCCGACTCCTGATAAACATCCAGTAGAGAATGGTTTCCCCCCCCCTCCCCCCCTCCTCCTCCTCCCCCCCTTTTTCCCTCTCTAATTCGTTGGTGGGATTTAATTGGGTTGATCGATATCTCTTCCAAAGTTCTCCTCCGCCACATTATTATCATCCATCTCTTCAGAACGGATATGCGGCGAGCGCGGATGGTGGAGGATGAACGAGGATAGTGTAAGATGATGGAGGGTGGGGGAGGATAGTGGGGGATGTGGAGGATGGTGGAGGACAGGATGGTGTAGGATGGCGTAAGATGGGCGGGGATGGTGGAGGATGGTGCAGGATGGTGGAGGATGGATGAGGAGGGTGGAGGATAGGACAGTGGAGGATAAAATGGTGGAGGATGGTCAAGGATAGGATGGTGGAGGATGGATGAGGATAATTGAGGATGGTGGAGGATGGACGAGAGTGGTGGAGGATAGGATGGTGAAGGATAAGATGGTAAAAGATGGTGCAGGATGGTGGAGGAATGAACGATGGTGGAGGAGAGACGAGCTGAGAGAGCTCCTCTTGGGAACTGTGTTGATTTGACGCCTCGGTCACGGCGGTCAGCTCCTAACCCGTTAATCACAAAGGTGAGGCGGGGGGGGGGGGGGGGGGGGGGGCTCATGTGCTGCGGCTCCATACCTATAAACGTGTGTGTTTAAGGGACGTAAAGAGACAGGTGACCTTTCTCGCTCCCTCCTAAGACCCCTTCCCACGCGCCCGGCTCCGTAATTGGTTTTCCGATAGTAAATCTCAGGAGTGGAGGAAAGGTCTGATTCCTTAATGCTCCCAGAGACCGAAGAGACGGAGATAACGTCTTCTTCTTCTTCTTCTTCTTCTTCTTCTTCTTCTTCTTCTTCTTCTTCTTCTTCTTCTTCTTCTTCTTTTTTTCTTCTTCTTCCTTTTCTTCTTCTTCCTTTTTTTCTTTTCTTCTTCTTCTTTTTCTTCTTCTTTGTGTGTGTGGCTTCTTCTTCTTCATCTTCTTTGTCATCTTCGTCATCTTCTTCTTCTGTTTCTTCTTCTTCCTTTTTTTCTTCTTCCTTTTCTTCTTCTTCCTTTTTTTCCTTTTCTTCTTCTTCTTGTTCTTCTTCTTTGTGTGTGTGTGGCTTCTTCTTCTTCATCTTCTTTGTCATCTTCGTCATCTTCTTCTTCTGTTTCTTCTTCTTCTTCGTCATCTTCTACTTCTTCTTCTTCTTTACCTTCTTCATCTTCTTGTGTTTCTTTTTCTTTGTGTGTGTGGTTCTTCTTCTTCTTCTTCTTCTTCTTCTTCATCATCTTCATCATCTTTTTCTTCTTCTGTTTCTTCTTCTTCTTCTCCTCACTTGTTTTTCCTCCATTAAATGCTGACGGTGCTAATTGAGTTCAGGAGGACTTTCCTCTCCTTCTTCTCGACTGAGGATCACAGGAAGTCGTCTCGCACGCCACATGTTTATTTTTATTATATTTTTTATTGCAGGTTCTGTTTCACGAGTGTGTAACACTTTACCAGAGAAGCTTTAACACGTCGCCGCGTGCAGTTCTATAAATCCTATTATTTTAAAAGCAAAAAGGGAAAAAAGGATGTCAGGAAGACACTAAGCTAGCAAATCCTTTTTTTTTTATTTTCACACATCTTTGTACCGGCCCTTTAAAAGAATACTTTGATTCTGACGTATCTTTTTTATGCAGGTATTCTTTCTTCGTTACATGTGTACTACACGGTAATAAGCGACACTACATCGAGCAACTGTTGGGGCATTAAGCCAGAGGGCAGCTCTCCCTCTGATAATGTGTTCTTTCTTTATTTTGATGATATTTATAGTCGTGACTTCGACGTATGCCTTCTCGGTAATCTGATGCGGTTGAAATGACGTCCGCCGAGCGCGATGCCAGTTGTCGCCGGGCGAGGAAGATAAGATGGGCGCGTGAGGTCACGTCGCTGATGACATATTTTCGATATCCTCGACGGCTGCCAGACGCGAGGGTTCCTGGAGCGAGCGAGAGGATCCGAGAGCGCCACGCCGCCGCCGAACCCCTCTGGCCTGTTTCCCTTTTTGTTCTGTTTCCACTCCGAGAGACTCGAGCGAGAGCCGAGGGCTCTAAGCGGTTCTCTCTGTTCCTGTCTCCGGCAGAAGAACAAAACAAAACTCTAGCAGCGGATTACTCGGCGAAGGTCTCTCTCCGATAATCGGCTGTTTTTGGGATCGTCTCTCTTGTCCACGGGCGGGTTTTCTGTAGAAATAGAGACGTGGCTAATTACGCTCGGGAGTTGTCTGCCGGATCAGCCGTGAACTTAAAATCATTTTCTATCAGAGATCGGTCCCTCGGAGATCGGATACGGTCTCCGAGGACCAGTACCCGCCGGATCACGGGATCAAACGGCCTTTCGGATACATTTCAAACATTCTAGCTTGTTTAAACGCTCCCTAATCCTTTGTTGGCAGGTCGCGCGGGCGCACAGATGCCATACCAAATGGGGCGTTATTGCGGGGGTGGGGGGACGGGGGGGGGGGGCGGCCGGTCGGTTTCCCCGGCTGGCGTTGGCCCCGGACCGGCAGATGGTCCCGTGGACGTCGGGCCAGCAGGCCCTCTGTGTCTGGGCCACGGTGAAGCTAATGATGGCAAAAGGCTAATGGACGACTTCGCCGACAGGAGGGCGCGCCGTAACTGGCGCCGCAGGACGCACACCTTGGCGTGAGGCCCAATTAGAGCGGTCCATGCACAGAGTTACGCCAGCTAGTGCATCTCTATGGGCGAAACCCCTGTTTCCTCAGACCTGAAGGACCGGCACACTTTGCTAACCTGAACATTACCACCTGACACGAGGTGACAGAGTACACCGTGAAATAGCCCGGCTGCCTTTTCACAGACATCGATGACGAGCTTTGAAGTGAGGAACAATGGAATGTGCAGAGAGACTCGAAGGCACTTCGATTTTTGTGAAGCCACCATCAAAGTTTGAGATGCTTGAAAAGGGAAAATCTAGATTTACAAAGAATGATGTGGAGGTCTAATTTATTTATTCCTCCCTCGTCGCCCTGATCTAACGACGGGGATGAATGAAGCGTGGGAGCAGGGCGACGGCCCTCTTCTGCTATATCCGCAGCGGCTCTCTATCAGGCCACTCATATGTGGAAGATCTGATATAAATGCATCTTAAGAAGCTTTAACTTCAACCTGGAAAAAGCAGGGTGAGCGTGGTGAAATCTCAGATGTACAAATAGCTTTTAAAATGCGATATTGCGATATATTGTGTCGATTTTTAAACCAGTTTGCGCATTGAACTTGTATTCTACATACTGGCCACCAGGGGGCAAAAATAAGTCGGATTGTATAGAAGTCTATGAGAAAATGACTCTACTTCTCTCTTGATTTATTCCCCTCAGTAAAAATGAGTTTATGGTTTCAAATCCATAGTTTTAAGTCTTCTTAATATGGCATGATGTCATCATTTAGTACATTAGGATCCATGTAGAGTCAGAGCAATGCATGTTTTATCCTCACGTCCTATTTGTTTGATTTCCTGCAGACGCATTATGTTCCATGAAGCTAATGTTATGGTCCGCCTGACTATTAATACGAAAACAAGCAACGCTGATGATGAATGGAGTTCATTTCCTGCAGGACACCGGCTACGCGTCGTTGTCTCTCCGTCTCCTCGTGTGAGAGGCTCGCCACGTTCCTTCTCTTTGCCAGGCACCGTTATTGCGCAACGGCCCGTGCGTCATTTATGTTATTAATCCTGCGTCTCCGAGATGAATAAAGCCAGGTTTCCTGCGGACGAAGAGCAGCGCCGTCTCCTCAGCTTCACTATTACTTTACACGGCGGGTCGCGGCTCTACTTCTGATGATGCACAGCCCCCGCCCCCCTACCCCGTCCTGCAGGAATGCCCCCCCACCCCCCTCCCTCTTCTTCCTAATAAACCCAATTGGTTCTGGTTGGAATGACTAAAGATGCCATTGGGGCCGGAGTCTGCTTAGTGTCCTCTACGCAGCGAGGAGCCCAGCATATTGGAGTGTCTTGTAAAGAAGGAAAGGGGGAAGGGGGAGGGGAGGAGGGAGGGGAGGGGGGGGGAGTAAAAGATTGCAGGAGTGGAAACAGCTAGAGGGAGAGGACATATGCTGCGTCCTTACAGAGAGAGCATCTACAGCCCGGAGGCTGCACCGTGCCAACAGGGTCGTATACATTATTTACTCCGGGACCCCATTGTGGACGTCCCCCCCCCACACACACACACGCATACACACACACACACACACACACACACACATACACACACACACGGGGTCTCCAGGCTCTTGGCTTAGGGGGCCGGAGGGAGGACCAAAGGCAGGAAATGGCCCTCGTTGGCAAACACACAGGCTGATGTACTGTGAGTCTTTTTAGGCCGCTTGGAGGAATCTGTGGAAGAGGATTGTTGTTCTGGACTTTGCTAACGGTGTCACAGTAAAATGTGGACATGTGAGATTCAGATCATCCGCGGTGGTGTTTACACAACTTCTAATACTACTTTCACGATCGATCCCTTCCTAGTATCCTCCTTCTTCTGGAAGGAAGAGTTAAGGGCAGGGGGAAAAGTAGAAGTGTCTTAAAACGTGCATTCTCTCTACCGACCAGCAGGGGGCGACTCGTCCGGCTGTAAACAAAAGAAGTGCGATTGTATAGAAAAAAGTTATCTACTTCCCTCTTGATTTATTACCTCGGTCGACATCGTGAACATGGGTTTACGGTTTCAATCTTCAAGTGGAGGACGTTTTAGAGGGGGGGGCGGGGCTTACTGTGACTGACAAGCCGCTGGAGACGCCGCTCCCCGTCACTCCCATATACGGTGGCTACAAAAGCGAAGGCGACGACGGCGAACTCGAGGCTTTCAAAGCGTCGGGTAACTTCACGACGGCCACGCCCACGATAGCCACGCCCACGCTAGCCACGCCCACTTCCTGTATCCAGTCCGTGGTCACTTCCAGAATACAGAAGTGTAAATCCGCTGCTTCCACTCGTCTCTTTTTTTGCACTCCGCAAATATTATAAATCTCTGTGTGGGTGTGAATGTTAATAGTTAATAGTTCTTCTTTTTTTTTCTTCCACTTTTCCATAAGTCTGCTCGCATTGAATTAGAGCTTTTGAATGACTGCGGGATAATTACTGTAGTTATGTACCTGCCAGCATCTGGCGCCCGGGAGCTGCTTTTAGTGCCGCCCATGAAAGCCTCTGCCACTTGATGGACAGCTGCAACAGAATGGGGTTCATCCACCTCGCCGATGGGAGGCGAGTGACTCACAGAGTGTGGGTGGGAGTAATGATGAGAATACCTGGGCACGCCAAGTCGGAAGAAGAGACGGACAAAACTTTCTCTCGGCGGTTTTCTCGGGGTGACGTGGAGTCAAATGGGTGTTTTATCATTATCTCAGTCCACCGTGTTGTTTTTTAACCTTTGGACTCTTTTATTATGTATTTATTATCTTGGACTGAGATTGTTTTTAACCCTCAATGTACCCAGATCATTTAACTTTCCTTCTAATACATTTAGTTTAAGCTGTTCCACCTAAAAAGCTGTGAGCCCATTTTTTTATTTATATTTTTTAATTGCCTGTTTAAAAAATAAATCTCAGCTCTCTTTTTTTGTTGCTAATCTTTAATATTTCGACACACTCGTCTCACGCCTCACGCTTCACTTCATTCTTCCTCCACGTTTCAGTTGATTTCCAGCACAGCGTTTTGGCCGATTCGGCGTAATGAGAATTACCGAGCCGGCGAGTCACGGCGGGTTTATTTTGTATTAATTTTTTTAACCCGCCAGAGTCCGGGTGGTTTATCCGAGGTCATCTACGACTCTGGCCTCCGCCTCCCGCCTCCAGGCTCAGATCAGCCTCAATAATTGCAAATGTGCACAGAGAGACATTTTCCAATGCAGACATAAATAAATAACCTTTTGTTTGTGGGTTTCTGAGACTCTGCCGCCGTGTCTCGATTCTCAAATGCCTTTTTTTCCCAACACAGCCCTACCTTTATCCAATCAGACGCCGCCCTCATTTCTCCACCAATCGCACGAGCGTCATCGGCTTCAGTCCCGCCTTAGAGGGGCGTGGCTTATCTCCACATTTGTGTAACTGTCTGTTTGCATCTGTGAGTCTCTCTGTGTTCATTCGCAATGATAGAGACGGATGTGACCCCGTACCCGCCGCCCTGTCTGCGCCAATGAGAGCCCAGCCGGCGAGAGGAAGCACGCGCACGCCAGGTAGAGCGCTTCCACCTCATCAAACCAGCCCCCCCCCCCACACACACACACACACACAACATTGCCCCGTCTGCCTTCCCTCACAGAGATTCACACGCAGCGTGAACCGTCCTCTCGCCTCCTTTCCTTTGTTTCCTCCCTCCCTCTCTCCAACTCTCTCTTTCTCTCTCTAAGGACGCCCACCATTACCCACAACACGTGTCAAATGCGCGGCCTCATTTGTTGGGCGGCGTGCCCTCGGATAGCAGATTAATATGCGGGTCACATTCCCAGGAACTGAAGTGCAAAAGAAGGACGGCGGCGATGCGGCCGGCCTCCTCCGTGTGATTATCCTCACGTCGCGCCCTCAGAGCGTTTTATGTTCCCTCTTAATCCGTCCCGGCGGACCGGCTCCCCAAAGGTCTCGGGTCTGTTTCGGGCCCGTTAACGACGGTATTATCTCGTATTCTCCGGTGTGTCGTCCAGGTGTGAACGTGCAACTTTAAAGACTCGGATAAAAGAAAAGACTATTTCTCGATTGCGTCACTGAGTTGCTTTTTTGAAGTTCACTGCAAAACATCCATTTTCTTCACGGCAACAGATGTTGTCCTGGCGACCGTTGAGGTATTGAGTGATTGCGCAATACGTACGGTTTGATACAGGCTTTCAGTCATGAAACATGAAACACTTACTTATACGTCGTAGTAAGCGGTGTGAGTGGGACTCTCGCTCATCCCGTATTTATAGTTAATTTCAGCCTCTCCGTGTGAGATTTATTATTCAAGATAAATAATACATTTAAACTCCGCCGCGGTTCTGCATATTTGAAAAGCCTCTCTCTCTCATCTGGGTCTTTTTTTTTAAAGGCGCTCGCCGTGTAACATCCTGACAGAATGTTTGTGTCTTATCATCTTCAAAACGTACAAAGTTTATTTTCAATACATGAGTGTAAATATGATTTGAGAGAAGTTTGTAAGTTTACTGTACAAAAGGCTAAAAAAGGGATTAAAATAAGATGTATTTCTGTTGTCGAAGTCCAATTGTGGAATAATGTTGAAATGGATGTAAGACTGGTGAACTCCTTTTTGGTTTTCAAGGGAATTATTTATAAAATAATTCTTATAAGTCTGAATTTCCCTCGGGATTAATAAAGTATCTATCTATCTATCTATCTATCTATCTAAAAAACGTATTCATATGGAAGATGTATGTGGAAGTATGCCTGTATGTATGTGTGTATGCATATGTATATATATATATACAGTAGGTATGTGTATCTATATGTACGTATGTATATATGTATATATGTATATATATATATATATATATATATATATATATATATATATATATATATATATGAATATTTTCCATTTTCTATTCTCTATTTTTTCTCTTTATTTTATTTAAAATTTCTGATTTATTTGATATTAATTTAGGATAGGAATTTATAAGCATTTTTGCTTCTACCTATACCGTTTCAGTCTTTCTGTTTTGTATATTATATAGAATAATATTGTATTGTATTTGATTGACTGAATAAAATACACAACAACAACAACAACAAAAGATGAATTAACATTCACTTGAAATAAAAAAAAATTCAAGGTGAAGCATTGTTTTTTACACATTTCTGACAATTATTAGCATCCCGGCTGGTGGGCGGGTCAAATATCACTTAATCCAGCGGACTGCTGCACCCAGTGGGAGTCAAGTAGCTTTTTTTTTTTTTTTCAACCCTGTGTTGACCATAATCCAGCAGAAAATATAGTTTGTAAAGTGAGCGTGCTGTTTAAGGTCTACATGGACTACACTTAGATAACTACATTTAGATAGTATGGACCCGGTGGTAGAGGTGAAATGCTGCCCCCTGTTGGTGAGGAGCGGGTAGTGACACGTTACACGTCGCACCTTTTAAAGCTAGTTTGGAACTCGTCTTGTTCTGTATTTTGGTTTGTAACGATGTGTTTCATATGTTCTTGCCTGTCCTGACCAGGTCACCCTCGAAAAATAATTTGTTTTATCAAAATAAAGGTTTAATAATTTAACGTGTAAACCAGCGGATACACGAAATACGGTTTCTTTAGGTGTTTTTAAAAATAGATTACAAGAGTTGGAGGTTCCTCTGCTTTTAGATGTTTTCTTTGACGGAGGTATGTGCTCCTGTGTGAACTGGTGATCTAAAAAAACAACAACATTTATTTTATTTTATTTAGCATATTGTCTGTCCCTGTTTTATGTTGTATTGTCTGACACTGTGTGTACTGCTGCTGTCAGGACTCTCTTGTAAAGGAGATTTTTTATCTCAATGACGCTTTTCCTGGTTGACTAAATAATAAAAATTAAAAAAATATCCATATTTATTCATCCGACAGAAGAAGTCCTTGAGAGGTCCTTGTGTCTTTAAACAAACAAATAAAACATTGGGATTGGGAGGCGCTGCGCTCGCCTGCGTCCGGCTCTCGTTCCTGCGGCTGTAATAACACATTACATATGACATAACAGCTTTCTGACTACATTTGACAGCAGCTGTTGTCTGCTGCCATTTCCTTGAGTTTCTCATGAATATATTGCCTCCTCCCCTCCCCCCCCCCCCTGTACTGTAGAGTGATAATTTTTATTCACATACGAGATGAAAAATGTACTTTCTTTGTCCTCCGAGCATTATTCCAGCTGTAGTGTGTGTGTGTGTGTGTGTGTGTGTGTGTGTGTGTGTGTGTGTGTGTGTGTGTGTGTGTGTGTGTGTGTGTGTGTGTGTCGTGTTACCAGAACTCTTCATGCTTCTTGGTGCCACTGGAGAAGGAAAAAAACAAGATTGTCAAATTTCCTCCGGGTTCTTCTGGAGCATTCCTCTTTCTCCGAAAGTGTGCAGTGTGGGTGCAGTCAGACTATTTTTCTTATATATATATATATATATATATATATATATATAAATATATTAAAAAAATTATTGTCGAAAAGACGTTAGTTTAATATCACAGGGTTGTCGGAAAAAAAATAAGTTGTTTTTTTAAGAAGCACAATTGTGTTGCCGTTATGAAGTTGACGAGACGTTCTCTTGCACACACACACACACACACACACACACACACACACACAAACACACACACACACACACACTCTCTCACACACACACACACATGAGAATTTCGAAGTGAGGCCGCTCCTCCGTGCTTCATTCCACTTAAACTCGATTCCTTTCTCTTATTCACGCTCAAATAAGCTGCTTCATATTCAGAAACAACCGTATTCCCGTCCTCGGATCCCAACGAGTAGTTTTAGTTTAGTGGAATGAGGGGGAAAGTTAATTTGAGTTTGGGGAAACTGAATTCGTCGCCTTCCTTGGATGTCATGGTGGCGTGATGGACGTCCACCATTGTGACTGTTCACGAAAATGAATGTGACGGTTGCGTCACTGACCTAAATGTGTGTGTGACGCGCGGCACAAGTTACCAAGTTACTGCCCCGATGCGCTGGCATCTTGGAAATGGCGTGATATCTGCCCTCCGTCTGTCCGCTGCATGTGTTACCGCTTCGGGGGGGGGGGGCTTTAGAGCTAGGGCCGCCGAGGAGGTCTAACGGTTTAAAATCGCTGCCGGTCTGTCCCGGTTTGTCCCGTGTCCTTGAACTCGTCATCGATTGGCCGGTTGCCAATAAGCATGGCAGCCAGATGGCTTACAGAAAAAATAAGTCAAATTTTAAGTAGTCAGCGTCATGTTGGCACACGCCACCTCTCACCAACCCTTTTCTTTTTAATTTCTGAGATGTGTGTTTTTTGGGGCTTTCGTTATAGCTCCCACACACACACACACGACTACACACACACACAAATGAATCCAAACGTACGCACACTTGGTGACCGGTCGGTGACGTGTAGCCGATGACGGCCGACCGGCGAAGCGCCGACCTCTCTCCTCCCCGACCTCGTGGGCAATTCTCCGCCTCACGGAACTGTGGCGGTTTTCGGCGTCCGTGTCGACACCTGAGCGCTCCGAGTGAACGACGGCGGCGCGGGTGGAATAATAATGGAGAGAGAAAGAGAGCGCGGACAAAGAGCTTCACACGGAGATAGGAAGCCCCCCCCCACACACACACATACACACACACACACAAACACACACACCTCCCATCTCCTGCTCCACGGTCTCTGATCTCGTTTACAACGCCGCCGCTCCGTACACGCTTTCTGTAGCCAGAAGAAGAAATGAGCGAGGCGGCTCCAGAAAGTTTAAAATAAAACGGGAGCAGACAGCCCCTCCCCCCCCCCCCCCCCCCCCCAATGAAAGGCCTCCGAGACGGAATCAAACGCACCGTTTGATCCGCGGGAAAAAGCTTTAAAGCTGAAACCCCGCGTCGCTCCAGACCGAAGCGCCCCGCGGCGAGGAGGCCGGGAGCCACGGCCGTTTCTTTTTTCTTGTTTGTGCGTGTTCCTGCTTTGTGTCTGTTCAAGACGCCGTGCCCGAACGCCGAATCCTTTAGTCGGCTTGTTGACCA
>CM070101.1:17629927-17637427 GCA_036178185.1 Liparis tanakae | reverse complement strand
TCCTCTCCCCTTCTCTCCTCTCCTTCTCTCATCTCCTCTCTCTCTCTCCCCTCTCCTCTCTCCTCCTCTCCCTCCTCTCTCTCCTCTCCCTCCTCTCCTCTCCTCTCCTCTCCTCTCCTCTTCTCTCCTCTTCTCTCCTCTCCTCTTCTCTCCTCTCCTCTCCTCTCCCTCCCCTCCTCTCCTCTCCTCTCCTCTCTCTCCTCTCTCTCCTCCTCTCCTCTTCTCTCCTCTCCCTCCTCCTCTCCTCTCCTCTCTCTCATCTCTCTCCTCTCTCCCCTCCTCTCCTCTCCTCTCCTCTCCTCTTTTCTCTTCTCTCCTCTTCTCTTCTCTCCTCCTCTCTTCTCTTCTCTTCTCTCCTCTTCTCTTCTCTCCTCTCCTCTCCTCTCCTCTTCTCTCCTCTCCTCTCTCTCTCTCTCTCTTCTCTCCTCTTCTCTCCTCTTCTCTTCTCTTCTCTCCTCTCCTCTCCTCTCCTCTTCTCTCCTCTTCTCTCCTCTCCTCTTTTCTTCTCTTCTGTCTCTTGCTGTAAATCAGTTTAGAGTTGAGGCTTCTCTTCTGTTCTCCAGTGTTCCTCCTCCTCTTGTGCCGCGTCGGTTATTTAGATCGTTGGTGGACTCAGATTGAAGGTGTTGTGGTGTGAGGAGTCGGGGTGTTGGTCCATGTGAAGATCTCCAAGACCGACGGGTTATTTGGGGTGAATGTGCGTCTTCCCTCTCAGTCGGAGGAGAGGCTCTCATATCCGTGTACAGCCGGTTAGCTTAGCTTAGCATAAAGACTGGCGACAGGTGGGAACAGCTAGCATCACGTCTAACCTCTGAAGCTCCGTGACGGAGTCTCAAAGTCTCCTGAACTGTTTCTTGGGAGCAGTTGCCAGGCAACCAGTAGTTTGGCAACTGTTAGTGTATTTCTGTGTTTGATTCATGTGTTTGATTACATGTAGTAATAACACAATAATAACAACCGAGACGGATTCTGCAGAAAAAAAATGTTCTTCATCATTTTAAATAATATAAACAAAATATGACTATGCATTTTATTAGTTTATACTCACGTCCTTCATGGACACAGTAAATAGTCGCATAATAACTGATAAAGATAAGATGATGAACACCTCGGTCCCTGCGCTGCAGCTCTGGAGTCAACGGAGAGTTACATTTATTTAAGGTTGCGCCCAATAATGGAAACAAAAAGAGGATTATGTTAGAAGAAACTCTGCTTTAACTTCTCTTCTCACGTTAATTGAAAAAGAAAAAATAAGATGATGAGGACGAGAAGAAGGAGGAGGAGGATGAGATGAAGAAGAAAGAGAATGAGAAGAGGAAGAAGAAGGAAGAATAATTAAAAGGAGGAGGATGAGAAGGAGGAGGAGAAGAAGATGAGGAGGAGAAGAATGAATGGATAATGAATAATGGACGACGCACGAACACGCAGCGCTGGAAACAAAGAGAGAAGAAACTGCTGTAACTTTTCTTCTCACATTAATTGAAAAAGAAGAAGAAGATGAGGATGAGATGAAGAAGGAAGAGGGTAAGAAGAGGAAGAAGAAGGATGGGGAGGGTGAGAAGAAGAAGAAGGAGGAGGAGGAGAAAAAAGAGAAGAAGGAAGAATAATTAGAATAAGAAGAATAAAGAAGAGGAGAAGATGAGGATGAGGAGGAGACAAATTAGGAGAAGAAGGTTGAGGAGGAGAAAGAGAAAGAGACGGAGAAGAAGAAGAAGAAGAAGAAGAAGAAGAAGAAGAAGAAGAAGAAGAAGAAGAAGAAGAAGAAGAAGAAGAAGAAGAAGTGAATATTAGTTTTTCCCTTTGTGCGTAATAGTTTTATTCGTCCTCTGATGGCGCCATGTGACGACCCCCCCCCCCCCCCCCCCCCCCCCGGTGACAGATCTCCGGCGTGTGAAGTATTTGTGTAGCCGGAGGAAGTGCCGCCATCTGCCCGTCAGAGGGGGTCCGGAGCCATCCTCCTCCTCCTTTTTTTTTTGTTGTTGCAAAAA
The DNA here is from genome assembly GCA_036178185.1 of Liparis tanakae. Taxonomy (NCBI): domain Eukaryota; kingdom Metazoa; phylum Chordata; class Actinopteri; order Perciformes; family Liparidae; genus Liparis; species Liparis tanakae. The sequence goes on along the minus strand of CM070101.1, from coordinate 17,635,439 downwards.
ACACACAAAAACACACGCACACTTTTCTTCTCTTTTCCTCCTTTTTTTCATCCCCCTCTCGAGGGCGGCGGCCTGGTGGAGGAGCTCCTCCTCCTCCTCCTGAACATGTCCGGCCGATGAGAGAGATAACGGGTCGGGTTCACCTCGCGTCTCGCCCTCAGAGCAGCCCGTGTGATGCAGGACGAGCAACGGGTAGAAAAAGAAGAAGAAGAAGGAAAACAACCCTTTCTCTTCTTCTCTGCTTTTCCCCCTCCATCATCCCCCTCTTCCCGGCTTTGATTCTGTGAATATTAAACCCTCCATTCATCTCCCTCATTGTGTTTCGCCGCTTTCGTCTCTGCACGCTCAAACGTTCCTCCGTTGTTTTTTGAATAGAGATGAAAATGCTCAGTGAGGGGATGAGGGGGTGGGGGGGCAGGGCAGGGGGTGGGGGGGCAGGGGGCTTATCACAATAGTCATCTCCCCCTTATTGTAGAGAGGAGGCTCTGTGTCAGACAGGTCAGCATCAGACGTACAATATGATACCAAATATGATATAAATGTTACTAAATGATGACATCATGATGTATAGAAGACTGAAAGACGTAAACTCATGTTTACAATGAAGAAGAGTCACTATATAGACTTCTATACAACCAGAGGAATCGCCCCCTGGTGGCCAGGAGAGAGAATACAGCTTTAACACATGAAGCATAGTCTTCTATACAACCAGAGGAGTCGCCCCCTGGTGGTCAGGAGAGAGAATGCAGCTTTAACACATGACGCATATACTTCTATACAACCAGAGGAGTCGCCCCCTGGTGGTCAGGAGAGAGAATGCAGCTTTAACACATGACGCATATACTTCTATACAACCAGAGGAGTCGCCCCCTGGTGGTCAGGAGAGAGAATGCAGCTTTAACACATGGCGCATAGACCTCTATACAACCAGAGGAGTCGCCCCCTGGTGGTCAGGAGAGAGAATGCAGCTTTAACACATGGTGCATAGACCTCTATACAACCAGAGGAGTCTCCCCCTGGTGGTCAGGAGAGAGAACACATCGGCTTTACCAACCCGAGGTTAAAATAGGGAGGGAACTTTAAAATGAAACAAATTAAACTAAGATCATGACAGCGGGTTAATTCATTTAAAAAGAAGAAGAAAATAAGACATTTAGAATCCTTTTACATTCCAGTTCCCCCCCACACACACACACACACACACACACACACATGGTACTTTCTTCTTCCCTCTTCCTTTGGGATCCGTCCTCACCTGCAGGTCTTCACTCAAACGCCCCTCTAATCCCGGCCATGTTAACACCTGTTACCTCTTGTTGACCCACAAATGTCTAGGGGGGGTGGTGTGTGGGTGTGTGTGTGTGTGTGTGTGGGGGGGGGGGGTCTCGCGTTAATTAGTCCAGCAAACTCTGCAGAGGGCGCCACCGCATTAATTAGCATAAGATGTCCGGAGGGACCCGCTGCACCCACCGCGCTCGCATCACTTAGCATATTTAGTACGCCTTCGAGTGTGTGTGCATTGGTTTGTGTGTGTGTGTGTGTGTGTGTGTGTGCGTTGGTGTGTGTGTGTGTGTGGGTGGGTGGGTGGAGGAATGTTTTGGTGTTGGTCCTGAGATGTAATCCACGTAGGTGTGTGTGTGTGTGTGAGACGTGTATCTTGTGTCCGGGTGATTGTGTCTTCTTCTTCTTCTTCTTCTTCTTCTTCTTCTTCTTCTTCTTCTTCTTCTTCTTCTTCTTCTTCTTCTGCTCATCATGTATTTATTCGCCGTCTGTCGAGAGGAGGCGTGACTTGGAGCGACCTTGGCACGCAGCATCAAGGGCGGTTCGGCTTCTTTTATTTATTTTGTATCCACCTAGACGTTCATATTTCCAATGGAGGCTCATAAAAAGTACTCCCACATTAAAATGTACGGCACTGAAAACTCCGAGGCACGGGGACTTGAGGGATTAACCACGAAGGCTTTCGGCAAACAGAGAATTACGGTTCCGGCTAAATGAAAACCACGGATGTAATCTCGATATTAATGAGTGATTATGAACCTTATTGTCGTGTAACCTTGACGTCGTCCGACCGTCGGTTTGAATACGACCTGCAGTCTGCACACACACACACACACACACGGTTCACCCCCCCCCCCCCCCCCCCGAGTCTTTTTTTTTTAAATTCCAGACATTTGCAACGGGGAGATTGTGCCAATAAAGAACATCTTCTTCTTGTCCTTAAATAACCGACCGCCGCAGGACACACACACACACACACACACACACACACACACACACACACACACACCGTGTTCTGGTTGTAAAGGAGGAGTGAGTCTCCCATCAGGGGAAATGCCCTTGAGCAAGACACTCAACCCAGACCTGTTCCCCGTGTCTACGGTGTATGAAGTGGCTTTAAATCGCGCTGTATAAAATTAAATGGATTATTATTAGCGTGTCAATAAATCCACGTCTTCCAAAGCTCTTCCATTCACAAATAACCAATTTAAGCAACTACAAACATATTTGAGTACATTGAGTCCTTTTAAAATTACCTGCAGGGGCCAATACTTGAGAATGTGTGTCATAAAAGATATCATAATACATTAATACATCATAATATATGATACATAATACATCATAATACATCATAATATATCATTCATAATTCATCATAATACATCATGATATATCATTCATAATACATCATAATATATCATAATACATCATAAATGATGATACATTATGATATATTATGATGTATTATGATTCATAATACATCATAATGTATCATAATACATCATAATATATAATATCTCATAATACATCATAATATATCATTCATAATACATCATAATATATCATAATACATCATAATATCTCATAATACATCATAATATATCATTCATAATACATCATAATATATCATAATACATCATCATATCTCATAATACATTATAATATCTCATAATACATCATAATATCTCATAATACATCATAATATCTCATCATAATACATCATAATATCTCACAATACCTCATAATACATCATAATCCATCATAATCCATCATAATGTCTCATAATATCTCATAATACATCATAATACATCATAATCCATCATAATGTCTCATAATATCTCATAATACATCATAATACATCATAATCCATCATAATGTCTCATAATATCTCATCCTCTCCTCCTCAGGTCAGATCTCGGTGGAGGGTTTCTCCCGCTACCTCAACGGGGAGGAGAACAGCATCATGCCCCCCGAGAAGCTGGACCAGAGCGAAGACATGACCCTCCCTCTCTCCCACTACTTCATCAACTCCTCCCACAACACATACCTCACAGGTACACACACACACACACACACACACACACACACACGCACACACTCCGACTCGACTCGACTGATTGCAGTCGTCCTCTACTCGTTCATTTAGAGATGTCATTTTGGTTGGTGAAGTGAATCCCCCCCACACACACACACACACCCACACACACACACACACCCACACACACTCACACATACCCACACACACTCCGACTTCATACCTCGCAGGTCAGTCAATCAAATGCGCCCGTGCACATCAGACCCCGTGTCACCTCCCCAGAGGTTACCCAATCAAGTCCCGTCATTGGTATTCATGAGGTAAATATTTCTGTGGTACCCGGTCGTCACAGTAACTGGGAGCCCCCCCCCCCCCCCCCCTCCATGATATTACAATTCATCTATTCAAATCTATTCAAACGGGGAATTGGAGAGCATTGAATCTTTCAAGTGGATCAAATTTCTACAGTGAGGGGGGGGGGGGGGGATTCTGTACTTTATAACAAATACACAAGATAAAACAGATTCATGTAGGGGCAATAGAACATGTACCTGAAGTGTGTGTGTGTGTGTATGCGTGTATGTATGTGTGTGTGTGTGTGTGTGTTCGTGTATGTATGTGCATATGTGCGTGTGTGTGCGTGTATGAATTTGGGTTTGTTTGTGTGTCCGTGTGTGTGTGTGTGTGTTTGTGCATCTGTGTGTGTGTGTGTGGGTGTGTCTGCGCATGCACGTCTGTTTGTGTTTGTGTGTGTGTACATTTGTGTGTGCGTTTGTGTATCTGCGTGTGTGTGCGTGTGTATGTGTGTGTGTGTGTGTGTGTGTGTGTGTGTGTGTGGGTGCATGTTTTTTGTGTATGTGTCTGTGTTTATATCTGTTTGTGTGTTTCTGTGTGTGTGTGTGTGTGTGTGTGTGTGTGTGCGTGTGCATGTCTGTGTGTGTGTGTGTGTATGTGTGTGTGTGTGTGTGTGTGTTTCTGTTGTGTGTGTGTGTGTGTGTGTGTGCGTGTGCATGTCTGTGTGTGTGTGTGTGTGTGTATGTGTGTGTGTATGTGTGTGTGTGTTTCTGTTTGTGTGTGTGTGTGTGTGTGTGTGTGTGCGTGCGTGTGCGTGCGTGTGCGTGCGTGTGCGTGTGTGTGCGGGGGGCGTGTGCGTGTGCGTGTGCGTGTGCGTGTGCGTGTGTGTGTGTGTGTGTGTGCAGCCGGCCAGCTGGCGGGCAGCTCCTCCGTGGAGATGTATAAGCAGGTCCTCTTGTCCGGCTGCCGCTGCATCGAGCTCGACTGCTGGAAGGGCCGCACCACCGAAGAAGAGCCGGTCATCACTCACGGCTTCACCATGACAACGGAGATCTCCTTCAAGGTAACGCAGGAGGAGGAGAGCATTTTTTATGTATTTTTTTAATCTACAGACGGGAGAGAGGGGGATTCTGGGTAAACCGACCTCCAGGACGTCTGGATTTCCAGTTAAATGAACTTTACTTTATATTTTATACTTAAATATAAAAGACACTTTAAGGTCACATGGAAATATGTTGGCCGCCACATAACGTGAACTTCTGCATCGTCAAACATCTGCCCCCTCGCAACATAAATGCTAACGCTCACTTCAGGCTAAAAATACACAACAAGCTATTCAGAGAAGAAGGTTTAGTCTCGTATTGGTGCTGCTGCCTCCCGTCATAAAAACCACAGAAGAAGAAGCGGCGACATCTCGTTTACAGGCCAGACGCGTCCCGTTGTTCACGAGAGGAAGTCCTCCTGTCAGGATCTCAACGGGGATCTGATGTCGCGCTGCAGGCGGCGGCAGCTCTTCATCTCTCTGTGGCTCCTCCGCCAAATAATAACAGTAATAAAAATAATAGTAATAATATCAGTAATAACAATAATAACAGTAATAATAACAATAATAACAGTAATAACAATAATAACAATAATAACAGTAATACTAACAATAATAACAGTAATAATAATAACAGTAATAATAACAATAATAACAGTAATGATATAACAGTAATAACAATAATAACAGTAATGATATAACAGTAATAACAATAATAACAGTAATAACAATAATAACAGTAATAATATAACAGTAATAACAATAATGACAGTAATAACAGTAATAATATAACAGTAATAACAATAATAACAGTAATAACAATAATAACAGTAATAATATAACAGTAATAACAATAATGA
>CM070101.1:17617427-17624927 GCA_036178185.1 Liparis tanakae | reverse complement strand
GCAGTAGACGAAAAAGTCTGGTGAACAGAAAGCTTTGGTTCGACCTTGTAGGGGTCTCGGAGGGCGTAGAGGGCGTAGAGGTCGTAGAGGGCGTAGAGGTCGTAGAGGGCGTAGAGGTCGTAGAGGTCGTAGAGGTCGCTGTTGACTCTCTCCTCCACACAGGCTCGACCAAAGAGGAAATGGCAGATTCCTCGCAGCCTCCCGACGGCGCCGAGCTCAGCCTGAGGCCGCAGGGCAGGAAGTCCATCGGTGAGTCACACAGAGCACGACCTGGGGGGGGGGTCAGGGGTCGGTGTGACCTCCGATTCAATGGGCAGTAGATCCCTCACTAGGTGGGCTCAGGGGGGGGGGGGGGTCATGCTCGAGGTGTGATGGAGGAAACTGACCCCAGATCCAGACTTGTTTAATACTCTATATAACTTACATCTTTTAATTGATTCGATGCTCTTCGTTTCAGGAGAGGTGGAGGCAGAGAGTGAGGATGAAGATGACGATGATGACGACTGTAAGAAGGGCTCGATGGACGAGGTGTGTACCGTGAATGTGACACCCGGGGCAGGCGGTTCAAATCCGGGCGAGATGGCGCTGCTCAGTGGGCGGAGGCTGCCCTCTAGTGGACGTAGTGGGGAAGTGCACCATTGATTTGAACGTGTCGAATCAAAGAGGCTCAAAGCTCTCAGGTTTGACCTTTTAAGCCCCATGACAGTTTTTAGGATTCTGCTCGAAATTGCATACCCAACCTAAAAAAGGTGTATCTCTGCAACCACAAGGGCTATTTGAATAATGTTGGTGTTATAATAAAGGCAACCCATGTGAGCTTTTGTTTAGATGTGTAGATATTAGTATACATATAACAGTATAAGAGTAAATCAATATTGAAACACAGCAAATAGAAGTTTCAAGTCCGAATATAAAAAAAAACACTTTCAGGATGATTATCTCTTTGAAATGATGTCTCACTAAGGTCTAACTCTCTCCAACATCATAACACAATATGTAAACATTCCCTTTTTTTCTGATAGCACCAAGCTACAGGTTGCTAGTTCCGGAAACATGCCGAGTGGGCTGACTCATGCGAAATTATGATTGATATTTTAATAACTATTTTAGTTGGTGTTTGCGTTGTGTTGAAATGGCTGACTAATTATTGCAGCCCAGGTTCTCTTGATTAATTTGATGTGTAGCATCAATATATTTGTTCATGATTATTGTAATGTTCTACACAGTTTAATACTTTTTTTTTTAAATGACCAAATTAGGTCCCCTTGGGGCTTAAAAGGCAGCATGAAAAGCAAAATCAGTAAAGCCCAAAATCTCCTCAGCAGCGAGCGGAATGTAGAAAAATAAACAAACAAAACAACAACAAAACAAAAACAAACTTCAGGGACGGGATGAAAGAACGAGGAGAAAGGAACCATCTAGAAAGGGTCCTCTTGTCTTTTCAAGGAGACTAAAAGGAAGAATCTAATTGTGTGTGTGTGTGTGTGTGTGTGTGTGTGTGTGTGTGTGTGTGTGTGTGTGTGTGTGTGTGTGTGTGTGTGTGTGTGTGCTACAGGGCACAGCGGGCAGCGAGGCGTTTGCCACGGAGGAAATGTCCAACCTGGTGACGTACATCCAGCCCGTCAAGTTCAACAGCTTCGAGGCCTCGAAAAGTAAATAACTTAAATATCTCCGTTGGTAACGTGTGTGTGTGTGTGTGCGTGCGTGTGTGTGTGTGTTTGATATGGTTTTGATGACCTCTCTGCCCCCAGAGATCAACCGGAGTTACCAGATGTCGTCCTTCGTGGAGACCAAAGCTCTGGAGCAGCTCACCAAGTGTCCCGTGGAGTTCGTGGAGTATCCTGTCGTATTAAAATATAAATGAACACACACACGTCTAAATACACACACGGCTTCGATATAGTTTTCCTACGGAAATTAAACAAATTTATAACATGGTAATAAATGAAGGGGTGGGATGAAAGCATGTATTCTCCATCTGTTTATTACAATGACAGAGTGAACATTTCAAATTAATGAAAGTATTGATTGATCAGATAAACACACCTCCCCTCTCTACAGCTCGGCCCTGATTGGTCGACACATTTGTGAGTTCCTTCGGTCTCGTTGCATCATCACGAGCCAAACTCTCTCTCTCTCTCTCTCTCTCTCTCTCTCTCTCTCTCTCTCGCTAAGCTCTCTCTGTATTTCTCTCTCTATTGTCTCTTTCTCTCTCTCTATTTCTGTCTGTCTCTCTATGCTCTTCCTCTCTCTCCCCCTCTCTCTCTATATGCTCTTCCTCTCTCTCTAGGCTCTCTCTCTATATATGCTCTTCCTCTCTCTCCCCCTCTCTCTCTATATATCTCTCTCTCTCTCTCTCTCTCTCTCCACGCCATGAAAAGCGCTATAAATTTGTAATTTATTATTTATTTGTATTATTATTATTTTGTTAATAGACCACTGATAAGTTGAATGAACATTAAGCCCACAACTTCCTAATTCGGAATGCTTACGGGTTATAATGAATAGGAGAGTTAATAAAATAAAGCGTTAGTAATTATAGAAGCTGGAAAACCATCATTCTAGTCGGGTCTTTTCCTCCTCTGCTCTGATTGGCCGGCGGCTTGTTGCCCTTAGCGTGGTGCGTTCAGGTACAACAAGCTGCAGCTGAGCAGGATCTACCCCAAAGGCACCCGGGTGGACTCCTCCAACTACAACCCGCAGCTCTTCTGGAACGCCGGCTGCCAGCTGGTGGCGCTCAACTTCCAGACCATCGGTGAGCCGAGACCCCCCCCCCTCCCCCCCGGCAGAGGAGGAGGAGGGGGAACACGCGTGTTTACAGGTGTGTGTGTGTATGTGTGTGTGTGTGTGTGTGTGTGTGTGCGTCCTCAGACCTGTCCATGCAGCTGAACCTCGGCATGTACGAGTACAACGGGAAGTGCGGCTTCAGGCTGAAGCCGGAGTTCATGAGGCGGCCGGACAAACACTTTGACCCCTTCACCGAGAGCACGGTGGACGGCATCGTGGCCAACACGCTGGCCGTCAAGGTGGGGGGGGGAGTGTGTGTGTGTGTGTGTGTGTGTGTGTGTGTGTGTGTGTGTGTGTGTGTGTGTGTGTGTGTGTGTGTGTGTGTGTGTGTGTGTGTGTGAGAGTGTGTTTGTGTGTGTGTGTGTGTGAGTGTGTGTGTGTGTGTGTGTGTGTGTGTGTGTGTGTGTGTGTGTGTGTGTGTGTGTGTGTGTGTGAGAGTGTGTGTGAGTGTGTGTGGGGGAGTGAGTGTGAGTGTGTGTATGTGATAGTGTGTGGGTGAGAGTGTGTGTGTGTGTGTGAGTGAAAATTTGTGTGTGTGTGATAGTGTGTGTGTGTGTATGATAATGTGAGTGTGTGTGTGTGGGTGTGTGTGAGTGAGAGTTAGTGTGTGTGTGGGGGGGAGTGAGTGTGAGTGTGTGTGAGTGTGTGTATATGATAGTGTGTGGGTGAGAGTGTGAGTGTGTGTGTGAGTGAAAATTAGTGTGTGTGATAGTGTGTGTGTGTGTGTGTGTTTGGGGGGTGTGAGTGTGAGAGTGAGTGTGGGTGTGTATGTGATAGTGTGTGGGTGAGTGTGAGTGTGTGTGTGTGAGTGAAAATTAGTGTGTGTGTGTGTGTGATAGTGTGTGGGTGTGTATGATAATGTGAGAGTGTGTATGAGAGTGTGAGAGAGTGTGTGTGTGTGTGTGAGTGAGAGTTAGTGTGTGTGTGGGAGGGAGTGAGTGTGAGTGTGTGTGAGTGCGTGTATGTGATAGTGTGTGGGTGAGAGTGTGAGTGTGTGTGTGTGTGAAAATTAGTGTGTGTGTGATAGTGTGTGTGATGATAATGTGAGAGTGTGTGTGAGTGTGGCTGCGTTAGTGTGTGTATGTGAGAGTGTGAGTGTGTGTCTGTGTGAGTGTGTGGGTGAGAGTGTGTGTGTGTGTGTATGTGAGTGAAAATGAGTGTGTAAGTGTATGAGAGTGTGAGAGTGTGTGTGAGTGTGGCTGCGTGAGTGTGTGTATGTGAGAGTAAGTGTGTATGCATGTGTCTGTTAGTGTGTGTCTGTGAGTGTGTCCGTGTGAGTGTATGAGTCTGTGTGTGTGTGAGTGTGTGAGTGTGTGTGTCTCTCTACCTTTCTCTTCATCTCTCTCTATGCTTTCTCTCTTTATGTGCTCTCTGTATTGTGTTCTCTCTCTCTGTGTGTATAATCCTTATTACCTCCCTCCCTCTCTCCCTCCCTCTCCCCCCCCCCCCCTCCAGATCATCTCGGGCCAGTTCCTCTCCGATAAGAAGGTGGGGACGTACGTGGAGATCGACATGTTCGGCCTCCCGGTGGACACCAAGAGGAAAGCCTTCAAGACCCGGACGTCTCCCGGCAACGCCATCAACCCCGTGTGGGAGGAGGAGGCCATCGTCTTCAAGAAGGTCAGGCTGCGATCTCATTGGCTGACACCTGAGCCTCAATCAAATACACGAGCAGCTGATGCATCACATTTACACGTAAAGGTCATTTTGATACAAACGACCGTTCAAAAGTTTCTAATTTCCTTATTTTTCAAAGCACTAAAGCTTTTACTCCTCAACTTAATATTCATAATAATTCATGATCGCTGTTGTTGTTATTATTATGTTGTACTTACACTATACCGTTCAAAAGTTTGAGGTTATTTAGAAAAAGGAAGAAAAAAAAAGAAACGTCCTTATTTTTCAAATTAAAGCACTGTTTAAAAAAAAATCAAGATAACATTAAATGAATCATAAACACTCTCTCCATAGTTAATGTGTAGATGACTATTCTCTGGTGTTAGTGAAGTCTCTCCAGAGGTGTGTAGAGGCCCATCTCCATGTTCTAGTGGTACATTGTGTTATCGCCTTAGAAGACGAGCGGAGGGGTAGAAAACCCTTTAAACCCTTTTTATGTGAGCGCAGCTGAAAACAGTTATGCTGGTGAGAGAAGCTCCAAAACTGGCCTTCCTTTGAGCCACAAGAAGAACTACATTAATATTTACAATAAACATCTCTATTTATAACCTCCTCAATGTCTATAGACTAGATTTTATATTCATTTTGTAATTAATTTGATAAATAAAAGTGAGTTTTCATGGAAAACATGAAGTTGTCCGCATGACCCCAAACCTTTGGAGGGTTAGGGTCTGTCAAGGGACGACAGATGCAAATCATCTGTTTAGCTACTATCTGGTACAGAATATCAAATGGGGACATTCATGTTTTAAACCCTTTTTATGTGAGCGCAGCTGAAAACAGTTATGCTGGTGAGAGAAGCTATACAACTGACCTTCCTTTGAGCCACAAGAAGAACAACATTAATATTTACATTGAAAATCATTTTTTATAACCTCGTCAATGTTTAGACTATATTTTATAGTTATTTTGTAATTAATTTGATAAATAAAAAATGAGTTTTCATGTAAAACATGAACTAGTCAGTTTGAGCCTAAACGTTTAAGCGCCCGGGTACCGATGATGACCGTCTCCCCCCCCCCCCCCCCTCAGGTGGTTCTGCCCACGCTGGCGTCCTTAAGGATCGCCGTGTTTGAAGAAGGAGGGAAGTTCATCGGCCACCGGATCATCCCCGTGTCGGCCATCCGCCCAGGTGAGTTCTAGACGTGTTAAAGGTGGCGTGAGCTTTTAAATCTTAATGTAGAACCCGAGAGAACCGAGAAGAGAACGTTGAGGGGGGCGTGTCTCTGCAGGGTACCACTACATCAGCCTGAGGAACGAGAAGAACCAGGCGCTGACGCTGCCCACGCTGTTCGTCTACGTGGAGGTGAAGGACTACGTCCCGGACACGTTCGCAGGTGAGTCGGGGGAACAACAACAAAAAAACAACAACAACAACAACAACAACAACAACAGCAGCAGCAGCAGCAGGCCGACCGCGTCTCCTTCCTGCCCCTCAGACGTCATCGAGGCGTTGTCCAATCCCATCCGCTACGTCAACCTGATGGAGCAGAGGGCCAATCAGCTGGCTGCGCTCACGCTGGAGGAGGGAGGAGAGGAGGAGGGCGACAAAGAGGTGTGTGTGTGAGTCAGTGAGAGAGAGTGTGAGTGTGTGTGTGCGTGTGAGTTTGTGTGTGAGTGAGTGTGTGTGAGTGTTTTGTGAGTGTCTCTCTCTCCTCTCTCTATGCTTTTTCTCTCTCTCCCTTCCGCTTCCTCTCTCTCTGCCTCTCTATATGGTCTCTCTCTTTCTCTCTCTCCCTACCTCTCTCTATATATACGTATATATGCTCTTTCTCTCTCTCTCTCTACCTTTCTCTTCTTCTCTCTCTCTCTATGCTCATTTAGTTTCTTAATGTGTGTGTGTGTGTGTGTGTGTGTGTGTGTGTGTGTGTGTGTGTGTGTGCCACCGGGCGAGCGGACCCTCAGGCAGCTGGCCACTCGCCTCGCCATCCGGAGCTAACCGGTTTGGAAGTGAAACCATATGGTGGGCAGAATGAGATGATGAACACCCCCCCCCCCTCTATCACCCCCCCCCCCTCACTAAAACCTATTAAGATGCCATTTAGAAAGAAACATAGTGATGAGGTTTCTTAATTCCGTTGCACTTATTTCCAGCACATCTGTGATGATGTGTTTTTTTCTCTTTTCTAATTGGAGATGATAATAGTTTGGGATGGATGGATAGAGGAAGGGAAGGAGATGGAGGAGGGAGGAAGGGAAGGAGATGGAGGAGGGAGGTGGGGATGCAGGGAACGACTGATGTTGAGCATCACCTGCAGTCTCCTCCAGCTCTCTGTCCTCGGAGAAGAAGAAGAAGAAGAAGAAGAAGAAGAAGAAGAAGAAGAAGAAGAAGAAGAAGAAGAAGAAGAGCTGTGATCTGATTTGCTGATGATCTGATTACCTGAGGACGGCCGCGGGGCGCTGCTTCATGCTGTCACCATGGCAACAGCCACCACAAGTGTCCCGGGGCGTCGGCGAGGCAGAGCGCGGCGAGCCGGGGACCAATCAGAGCGCAGCGAGAGAGAGAAGAGGGGATCCGGCCGGAGAGAGAGAGTGACTAACAGATCATCGATCACAGAGATCAGTGTGTGGACGAGTGCGTGGACGAGTGTGTGGACGAGTGCGTGACGAGTGTGTGGACGAGTGTGTAACGAGTGTGTGTGGTGTCAAGACCTTTATTGGCTGCCATGTTGAGGCTGGGTTACCAAAGTTACGTCTACAGGCTGCCCTGCAGGACGCAGGTAGACACCTGGAGAGGCACTTAACCAGAGAAGAAGTAGATCATACGTATTTATGTGTTTGTGTATTTATGTATTTGTGTATTTCTTCCTGTGTGTGTGTGTGTTGTGAAGGCGGAGGCGGGGAGCGACGCCCCCTCCGAGTCGAAGGTGGACCCGAGGGCGGCGCTGCCCGCGGAGAACGGGTTGAGCTACACGCCCATCATCACCCCCAAGCCGCCCTCGCTGAGCGGCCACCAGCCGCAGTCTGCAGGTAGACCCACACACACACACACACACACACACACACACACACACACACACACACACACACACACAC
>CM070101.1:17609927-17612427 GCA_036178185.1 Liparis tanakae | reverse complement strand
GTAGTTGTGATGACGGGTGTGATATCTGGGTGGCCACTAGGTGTCACTAGAACACCGAGGATGGGCCTCTGGCTGACGGCGACCTTCTCCCCCCAGAGAGAAGCTGGAGATCAACAGGTCGTTCGTCAACGAGGTGGTGCAGTACATCAAGCGGGTAAGAGAGGATGGAGAGAGTGTGAGAGGATCATTAACGGTTAATACGCTGTCAGATAATAATGTAATATTAAGTATTTATTAATGACACCACGGCGCACACGGTGTGTGTGTGTGTGTGTGTGTGTGTGCGTGGGTCTGTGTGTGTGTGTGTGTGTGTGTGTGTGTGTGTGTGTGTGTGTGTGTGTGTGTGTGTGTGTGTGTGTGTGTGTGTGTGTGTGTGTGTGTGTGTGTGTGTAGTTGGAGGACGCTCAGACTAAGCGACATGAGCGGCTCCTGGAGAAGCACAAAGACATCCGCCAGCAGATCTTGGACGAAAGGCCAAAGGTCAGACATGTATTTATTATTTAAAACAAAATGTTCAGCATCTCTGTTTGACGTGTTTATTGAAACTCTTCCGTCTGGATGTTTCTTCTTTAATTCCATCACATTCTCACCACAGCGCATCTTTTTTTAAGTTGGCAGCACGTTGCATGGCTTTGACTCCTCGCATGTGTGAAAGGATAAAAACGTTCAATGTTCCCGGTCTTAAAGGGCAACATACATTAATAATTCCAATATATGACGAGTATAGACAATGAAAGAAACCAGAGAAATACGTTTATTCTTATCGGCTCCAGCCATAAACGCATAATTTGAAATGTGATGTCATTTTGTGATGTCATTTTTATCAGAAAAAGGTATTCTCTCTTGTGGGAGGAGTGAGAACAAGTGTGTGTTCAACCCTTTGAGGTTTGGTAACAGCTGCTTTTGACTAGTGGCATTCATGTGAATCTGATTTTGAGTTTATTTCTCCCCTTGAAAGTCATATCTACTGAAACAATGATCTCTCTCTCTCTCCACGAGACGGGGAGGAGTTCATGTGAATGAGTTGCCCTTTAACTGGCAATGCAGCAACAGACATTAAAGACGTTACAATGATTTAACACCTTTATTTGGTCCATTCATGCAGAATAAATTATATATATTGGGATGCTGTGTTGCAGACGACATGGATTGTTCACAAGAAACATTACTTTGGTTAAAACGTCATTAAACTGTCCTTAAAAAACTAATTAAATCTCCACCTGAACATGCGCTATGGATTTACACCACTAGGGGGCGACCTGGCCCAGGTTTAGAGACACAAAAACAAGATGACCTCTAAAATAGAAAGAAAAAAAGTTGTTCCTGATAATATGAAACATGTTTAAATGCCAATGCAGAAGCATTATAACCGTGTGAAAGAGATGTTTGCTTGTTTATCAATGAACATTAATAGTAATTGCCACGCGGCTGCATCATTCCTTGGCTGTAATCTGATATTTCCATCATGCTGGGAGTTTGAGCATGACTGCTTCTCCCGACGTCGTCGTTCACCGCGCCCGTCATTGTAGGACCACCGTGCGGCCGAGGAGCTCGGTAAGACCGTCGCCGCATCCCCGATATTAATATAGCATCGTTAATACGCAAGCTGTTCACGCACCTGGGACACCGACTGGCAAACAAGTGACTGCGCCTCGCATCTCTGTGAGAATGCTGGATGAACTTTTGCAAATAATGCTATTTTTTTATGTATTTATTTTCCTTCCGAGAGCGGCAACAAATAAATCAAACGCGGTGCGGCTGCACAGCCGTCGCAATATAACAGGGACGGCAGATTGGCCCCCGCCGGAGAGCTCGTATGTGTGATATCCCACAGGGGGGAGGAGAGGGGGGGGGGTGTCCTTGAGGAAGAGCCTCAGATAGAGGGTGAAAGAACGTCATCATGTTTCACTACCAATAAGGTAGACGTCAAATAAAGCACAGAGAGCGTCACACAGACGAGATCTGGGATCTCTCATCAGATCTCTGTCATGTGAAAACACATTAAACTAATTATGGACATTTGTGGTGATCATAGCGCCGATGTAATCTGGGGTCGCGCTGGTCCAGCCCCTTAAACACAGAGTAGCTCCTCTGTGATTTCCAGCTGAGCTAATGCAGCACTGCAGCCAATGCCAGTGTAATCAACACGTCCTCCGCTTGCCAAGGAGACTCTGGCGGGGACCTCTTGTTCTGTTTCTTCTGTTAACAGACGGAGAACACGGCGCACAGCAACCATACATTTAAGAAGACCCCATAAATAAATGAGGGAAAAAAAGAAATGTAGAAATAGATTTATTTAATGATGTCCTGTTTGGGTATAACTTATATTTATTCGTTCCTTTATTTATTTATTTATTTATACATTTATTTCAGCATTTAGTTATTTATTCCGGTATTTATTCTTTTATTTATACATGTATTTAAGCATTTATTTATTCCCGTATTTAGTTAATTATATATTTATTTATTCATTCTTGTATTTATTTATACATTTATTTAT
>CM070101.1:17562427-17604927 GCA_036178185.1 Liparis tanakae | reverse complement strand
CTTCCTCTCCGCTTCCCCTGACAGCTCCTCAGAACCAGGACAGCCGGCGAAGAAGGTCACGGAACGCCGTATTTTAAGAAAGGCAGAAATATGCGCATGTGTGTTGTGTGTGTGTGTGTGTGTGTGTGTGTGTGTACGGGTGGTTTGTTGAGAGACGACAGGTCTTCAGAGATGGAAGGACATATTTAAAAGCTGGCTGTGTAAACAGAAGCTGGACCACACACGTATATATATATATATATATATATATATATATATATATATATATATATATATATATATATATATATATATTCTGCATGCATGCAACACACACGGTGACACACACTGACACACACACACTGACACACACACACACAGTGACACACACGCACACACTGACACACACACAGTGACACACACACGCACACACTGACACACACACACAGTGACACACACACACACACACACACTGACACACACACACAGTGACACACACACACACACGCACACACTGACACACACACACAGTGACACACACACACACACACACACACAGTGACACACACACACACACACACAGTGACACACACACACACACACACACACACAGTGACACACACACACACACACAGTGAATAAACCAGCACATGTATTCAGTTTCTAACTGTTATTATCGGAGCGGTTGGTTTGCCGGTCTCGTGACTTTATTGCAGTCGACAGCGTTGAGGCTTTTAATGTCCCCCAAAATCCAAACGTTTTCCCAGTCCTCCGATCTCCTCGCCGGCCAACCGTTAAAATGTCAGCCGGCAGTTGGAGATCATAAAAGTCATAAATGAAGGGGAAGTCCTATCCGGCTGAGAGTTCTCTCGGCCCTCTCTCTCCAATTCCCCGAGACGTTTTATTTGTGTCTGTCTGTCCCCTCGGTGAGAGCAAAGACACACACACACACACACACACATGCCCACGTCTTTTTGCTGAGATTTGCCCCCCCCCCCCCAACCTCTCGCTCCCACCTCCCTCACATGTGCCAGGGTGTGATCGGATGGGAGAAAGATGACAGCTTTAATCAGAGGGTGTTTGTGCCTCAGCGTGACATGGGTCGAGGCGAGCTACACACACACACACACACACACACACACACACACACACATACACACACGCTCACACGCTCTCACACACACACAGACTGTCCCACCCCCTAAGTAGGTCGCACGCACTGCAGAGCTGGCTGCGGCGCATCTTTAGCCATCTGGTTGTGATGGGCTGGATGTCCGCTCTGTGAGACCCACGGAGAGAGAGAGAGAGAGAGAGAGAGAGAGAGAGAGAGAGATGGAGTGAGAAAGACAGAAAAAGGGGAAGAAAGAGAGAGAGAAAGACATGTGGAAGGGAAGGTGACCTTAAGATGCTGAGCTTGGCGGGGGCTTTATCAGAGCGCCTTCATTTCACACGGAGACAGACAGAAGCCACGAGTGTTATGTCTGTCTGCACTCCCACTCCCAGTGTGGCCTTATCCCTCCACCACACACACACACACACACACACACACACTCAGGCGACACAGAGAGTGGTGTGTTCAGGTGACAAAACGGAAGAAGGAACACCGCAGGGTTTCTGTGGAGTTGTCTGCGTTTGGATAATATAATGTGCATCGTACGCGGTGAGAATGCTAAAACAAGTCGATGACCTCTGAGGTTCAGACGACTCGGACGAGGAGCGTCGGCGTTCCGCTCACAGCCTTTTCCCATTTGAGGCTGAAGGTCCTCGAGGTTCCTGCATGATTTACTCAAAGGACAACTTTAAATTGGTTTATCGGTATCGGGGACACGTTTATTTCTGCTTAGACGGCTCGACTATGAACAGAGCTTTGGCCTCGAGTCTTTAATCAGATCAATCGTCATTTTTCATCGGGGAGCATTTGATCCAATAACAAGTAAACAACGAGCGCGGGAATCTGAGCAAACGTCCAACGCCAGATTGTTGAGACACAAACAATCTGAACCTGCAGGGTTTGGCATCAATCTAATCATGAAAGGTCTTTGAACGCAGCGCTCCTCATTCAATGAAACGCACGGACGAGGGCATCTCGAGGACGGAAGTGGAGAGAGGGCAGAGCGCTGGAAAGGCTCCTTGACCTTCATTCTGCCCCCCCCCCCCCTCCCTCCATGACGCATCTCTTCAGTGAGGATTTGTTTACTTCTGAGTTGGAAGTTGCTCTCATTGCGATGGCAGAAGGCCTCTCGGATGACATACGGATCCGCCCCCCCTCCACACACACACACACACACACACACACACAAAACCCTTTCCAGGAACTCGCGGGTATTTTTTCGATCTCTCGCTGCGAAAGTGTGACACCATTCATCTTACCGGCTTTTCCTTTTAATTACTGCTCTCCCGCGGGAGCCAGCCGAGTATAGTTAAACAGAGAAATCAGCATCACGGCAATTATTGGCTCACAATGAAATGAATACAATCTTGTCATCTGTAATCATTGGGGGCTTCTATGCCTGGGAGAAAATAGGTCCTCCTTTCTGTTTCTCAGCGAGGGGGGGGGCTATTAATATCTGCACGAATGAATGGAGGATCCGGGTCTACCTGAGAGGGCCTAGGGTACCTGAAGGACCGTGATATGGTGTATCAGAACATGTGCATCTCACGGAAATGGAAAAATGCATTTAGTTACTTTCGTGCGTTAAAATACGAGTCTGGTTATTGTTGGTGTTGATTCAACAGCTCCGTGACACGTGTTTGTCAATGAGTCATTGTTTACTTTATTCTCCTCTTGTGAACCACTTTGTCTGCAGAGGAGTTGGTAATAATTGAAATGAGTTTGTTTCACGGCCGTTGAGTACGATGGAAAAATCATGTGACCGCGCTTCATATGAGCGTTGTCACACGACTTTCATGCAATACCTTGAAAAATATCACGACTCCACAGGGGGGAGGAACGAAACAACATCGAGAGCTGAATGTGTGCTGAAATGGGCGGCAACACTGCAGCATAAACTTATATAATGACACATTGAGTTTGGGATTTTTTGTTGTTGTAATAATCGTGTAATAAACGTGTAATAAACGTGACTAGCAGACTAAAACTCTCGGCGTGTGATATCATCAGCACGCAACCGGCTGCGTGAACATCATCACGTTTATAAACCACCTGCTCTGACCTCTTTGGCCCTTCTAGCTCCAGAGCGACCTGGACCAGGAGTACCAGGACAAGTTCCGCCGGCTGCCCGTGGAGATCCAGGAGTTCGTGCAGGACAGCGGCAAGTCCAAGCTCGGCCACGGGAACCTCGTCGCCTCGACGACCGCGGAGAAGCTCGGCCACAAGGCGTCGCACTCGGAGGACGACACGGAGGACGGCTCGTCGGAGCGGGTCTACGACACGCCGCTTTAGAGATTCGAACCCCTCTCGGTGGGGGGCGGCGCTTTCTTTCAGCTTCACACTGGTGACACTTGATTGGTTGGATGTGGGTTGCGAACCACACAGCTCTGGGATTGAGACTGAATTTTATCCTGGGAGGATTAGATCAAATCTGAGCCTGAACTGGTGAGTAGAGGTCCTCTCTGCGTAGAGTGCAGTCTTTGTCTGGCAAAAAAAACTAAACAAAAAAACTAAACGTTTCATGTAAATAATCACTTTCTTTGTGTGTGTGTGTGTGTGTATTTATGTTGTCGTCTCTTTCGGTACAGACACAGGACGTGTTATAAAGCACTAACTATTTGCAGGAATTAACTTACTTGAACTATTGCACACAGACAGAGTAGTTTCTTTTCTTTGAATTTTTTTCATTTTTTATTTGATTATCACGATATTGACCGCAACGGCGGTCAGCGCGGTGTGTGGCGAGCCAAGGTTTTGACTTACGGTGGACATTGTCGTCAACTCGTACTGTGAAGGAGCCGCTGCATATTCAGCCTTTTTTAAAGCTTCCATCTTCAAATGATTTAGATCCACCCTCCACTTATTTGCACTCCCCCCTGAGTAACCATGTAACTCTCTTACTTTTTAACCAGAGGCACTGGTGCTTTGCTGGTCCTCCATTTTGTTCTCACAGAAATAAAGCTGCTATTTTACTTCTTTTTTTTCAACCCATCACTTTAGTTTAACCATTATTTTACTTTTTTTTTAAAGGATATTTGGCATGGTAATATTATGCGGTGTCATTATTTAAAAAATAATCTTGGGGGCTATTTTTTTAACAAGTTTGCGTTGTTTGAGGAAGAGAAAGCGTGTTGTACAGTATCTGCATGTATTTGAACAACTGTAAACGTTACAGTGGCTCTCCGTAGCACCGATGTCTAATAAATGTCAAATCTATTTTTTTTTCTCTGAAACATTTGAACTAAACCTGCAAACCAGTGAGTGGCCCAGTGTGTGTGGCCCAGTGTGTGTGGCCCAGTGTGTGGCCCAGTGCGTGGCCCAGTGTGTGTGGCCGAGTGTGTGTGGCGTGATACAACACTGCGGGCGTGAGCCGGACGGGACTAAAGAATAAGCCACGATGCACCCTTCTCGTAGACTGGAGCGTCTCTTTCTGAGCGAATGGGGCGTGGTTAACGTTGTGAAAAAAATGTCAAACACTCGCTCCAGAGTCGAGTGCAACAAAAAACACTTACTTTGGTTTTGGCGAGGAGAAAAAAAAGGCATCGTGGTTGGGCTTAACGTAACTAAACCCTGTAAAATACCTACGTTAAAGACATCCCAGCGTCTCGAACGCCGGCCTCCTGGGGGAAAGCGTTCGTTTGACACCCCCCACCCACTAGCCCCCCTCCTCGTGTTTTTCAGCATTGTTATACTACTCGCGTGTTGTAACGGCGCCAGTGAGAAGAGGCCCGGAGCGCTGATGGGCGGAGCCAGAGCATCGGTATTCCGTCACGCCAGGATATTTAAACGGAAGAAGAGGACGCCGCTGTAGTTTCATAGAAGTGGCTTTCCTCTTCCCTCATTGTGTACCTATACGGTGGAATGTGTGCCTGGCAGACAGAGCCGAGGGCCCGAGAAACACGGGACGTCTACGGTACACGTTGCCCGCCGCCGGCATTAGTCTGGGTGGAAACAGTTCCTCCGTCCACTTGCTCCGTGACACACCAGCGTTGACATGAACTCATGAATAACCCTTATAACTACGTCCCCTTGTGTAAGAGACTGTAACCATGAGGAAGTATGTGTTTGTTTTTTTAAACTTCCCTAACTGTCCAGTGCCATTTAACTCACGGGTCATTTGATATCAAATCATATTTCAGCTGAAAAAAAGTTTTAAAAAAAGAAAAGAAAAAAGTTGAATGTGAAGGATTACCTGACACTACTTTTAAAAAAAACAACGATATTGATGTGAGAGTCCTGTGCCTTTGAATAGGTTTGCCTTGTTTGGTGTTGAATGTGTGCAATGCATCATTGTTTAAACTGCCATGATATTATATTATATGAAGCTGTCTGATATTGAATAGGCCGTGTGCACTTTTTAAGTACAGTACCACTACTGAGTAATGCTTGTGACGAGCAGTATTTTGACATGCGTCTCGTGAGAAATGAAATGAGACGTCCTTCTTTTTAGTCCCGCAAACCTTGTCATCAACTTACGTGTATGCACTCTGAACATGTAAAATGTATGTATGACATAAAAAGGATAACACATGAAGTTGATTGAAACAAAAAAATATATAGTGTAAAGGGAATTTGCCTGTAATTAAAAATAAATGTGGCTATTATTGTACTTTTCCAGAGTGGAGTTGTGTGTCTTCTTGATTAGTCTTTTAATAGAATTGTTTTTTTTTATATATCTGTCTGTGTATGCGCTATATTTTATATCACTTCATTGTGTTCATTTTTGTTGCTTTTCCGTCGATTTTAATGTGTTTAGTTATCGGACACTTCCTCAGTAGGTCCATTGTTTGTCTTTTTCTTTTGTGTTTGCATTCAGTTTTATCATCATATGTGTCACCTGTCATTGGCTCGTCACGGGATTTTCTTTTACCTGAAATATTAACTTAAATGTCAAAGCACAAGATTGGATAATGATGCTGCAGGAAGTGTTTAGCAGCATCCGTGGGGAGTATTGGCATGCGTGTGAGTGTATATGTACGGTATGTGTGTGAGTGTACGGTATGTGTGTGAGTGTATTTGTACGGTATGTATGTCACACTCGGGGAAGCGGGGGCAAGCCTCGACGACCTACTTCCTGTCATCTCCTAGGAAACAGATGCTTTGAAATAACCCCGAAGAGGAACATGAATTCAAACACCTCCATGACTGAATCTGCACTTTTAAAGGAACA
The DNA here is from genome assembly GCA_036178185.1 of Liparis tanakae. Classification (NCBI taxonomy): domain Eukaryota; kingdom Metazoa; phylum Chordata; class Actinopteri; order Perciformes; family Liparidae; genus Liparis; species Liparis tanakae. Next base: position 17,598,667 of record CM070101.1, on the reverse strand, counting down.
GTGCCGAGTGCTATCTAATGCCAGAGATGGAATATCACGTAAATAAGTGTTCTTTCTTTCGTGCATAACCAGTTGTGTTTCCATAATCTGAGAATGAAACGTTTCTATATCTAAAACAAAAAATTCAATCCGAAGTTTCAGTCGGTTGCAATCTGAAATTTCGCCACTAGGTGCCGCCCAACCCTACACACTGCGCCTTTAAGTTAAGGGACCGCTCGAGCAAACAGGAGCGTTAGTATTTATTTCAGAACATATTTGTGTCGTACAAAATCGACTTGTTATTACTCACGTGTCCAAGATAGCGTGGACCTTTTTATTTTCTTGTTCGGCAATGCGTGACCCATTTGTGTCGTAGTCAAACAATGTTTACATGTTTATGTTGTCCATCTTGTGCCTAAAAAGTCAAATCAATGACTTTTATTTTGGCGGAAGAATGAGGGAGATCACACAAGTATGTCTGCTGCCACTATTTCACTTTGAGCATGCCCAGTGATAACACTTAAAAAAAAATATCCAACACATTTTTGAACAAAGCTTGTTACACATTGTGTGAACGTTGGATGCTGCCGCCATGTGCGTTAGAGAGAGAGAGAGAGAGAGGGATTCTTCAAGCTGTGTGTAGTGCATATGTTTGTGGTGTTTATGTCTGTGTGTATGTGTGTGTGTGTGATTTCTAGACTACATAAACACTCTGTCCCTCTCAGTCTAAGCTCCTCAGCAGAATCCCAAAAGGCAACAGAAGATAAGACAAGCCCGGTCGGTCGCCCAGAACAACCACTGACCAATCAGAGGCCTCCATGCATACCGGCAACTATAGGAAGTGAGCTAATTAACCCTGAGTTTAAGACAGAAGGAGAGCTTTTTAATAACATTCCCAGGGTTATACAAACAAACTCCCGGGAATCTGATGCGGGGAGGAAGAGGAGGAGGAAGAGGAGGAAGAGGAAGAGGAGGAGGTGTCCTGTAACTGGGCTTTAATGAGGCACAACACGAAGGAAAAAAAGGAGAGGACCCCGGGGTGCTGCTTGGAAGGTACACACACACACACACACGCACGCACGCACGCACGCACACACACACACACACACACACACACACACACACACAGATACGTTAATACACATGCTGTGGTGCTGCTTTCAGTCCTTGACCTTCAACCGTAGCCCCTTACACTTTGGACTAAATGTCCTAAACTAAAACTAAATATAATCCAGTGTAATCCTGAAAAAAATACACAGCCCATAAATGATGAGAACATAAAATATTATCTGAAGTTTTGATCGTGGTTTAAAGATAATCTTCAAAAAGCAATGTCCTAAAACTGAACATTTCCTCAATGTCCCTTTCTGATAAAGACATATTTCACTTTATTCTAGCTCCCCAAGGTGCACTTCATCCCCCCCCCCCCCCCCCCATTTCAACACCTGCAGTTATATGTAATGTCTCCATCCGGTTGCTGATTCACACCAAAATCTATAAAAGCAAGTGTCAATGAAAACGGGTAAATATTAATAATATTCTAGTGAAAATGCGTAATTCTTTATTATCATGTCATTGAATAGAATTGTTTATTTTGATTGTTTTTACAGCTTTACAGTCACTTATTTACGGTCTTTATTTTCTCAGCGTTTCTGTCACCTTCTTGTATTGAATTATCAAATACTTCCTCAGCAGGTCCAGTTTACCATTTTGTGTGCCATCATATTTATCACACATCATTGTCTTGTCAAGGTTTATCATTATACTTGTCATGGGTGTGTATGTGTATATGTGCGGTTTATGTGTTGTATTTAATGTGTCCTTCCAGTTGCTGATTCACACCAACATATCTATAATAGTGTTTTATTGAAGCATGACTTTGACATTTTACCATTAATATATGTTGTCTCCATGTTACTTTATGATCGACTGAGGAATTTTGTCTCAGATTTATAATTCAATATCACTTATCTAATTATTTTGGATCTCCCCCCAAAAATTCACATTTATTTGTCTTTATATTCAGAGATAATGTATGTATGTCAAAGCCAAGATTTGATGATTTCTAGCTTCTTATTAAGATAAAAAAGTACCTTTAAATATTTCCCTAAGCAAAAGAAGTTTGCATCGTCTGCAAAAATGTTACATTTGAATAATTTAGCAACACTACAAAAATCTTATGTTATTGAAAATGAGTATATTGTAAAATAATAATAATATTCTTTAAAAATATCAAGTATTTACTTTTTCATAGGGTAATTTACTGTATTTTGATGATGTTATTATTATTATTATTATTTATTTAAAGCTTTGTGTAAGACTTAAATGTATTTAATAAAATAACTAACATTAGCTCCCCACGTTAGATGATGCCATAGATAGAAATAAAATGAAGTGCCATGAAGTCACCTGCTGAGTGTCTCAAGAGTCAGCAGAGGAAGGGGGGAGGAAAGAAGGAGGCAGGAAAGGAAGAAGGAAGGAAAAGAGGGGAGGCGGCGTCCCGATCAAAGCATGGCGGCTTCGGGTAGTCAGCTGTTGGAGAAGCGGGGAGGAGCCGGGTCTGGTTCTGCCGGATGACTCACTCTGTCAACCCGAGGCGCGCGCTCATTGGCTCACACGCGCGCGCGCACACACGGACACACAAACGCTCGCGCGCCGGCACGTTTGTTGTTGTTGGTGGAGGGGAGGAGGAGGAGGAGGTGAGGAGGAGGAGGAGGAGGAGGAGGAGGAGGGGAGGCTGGCTGGTTGGTTGCGCCTGCTGCAGCAGTTGAAGAGGGGTTCCCAGTCCAACGGTACCAGGGCCGTTCATTCTCCACCGGAGGGCGAGTGGGACGAGAGCACCGGGACACTCTCCGTTCAGCGAGACACGGGAGGACCGAGCAGCGGCGGGAGGACACCCGGAGAGAGAGAGAGAGAGAGAGAGAGAGAGAGCGAGAGGGAGACAACCCTGGACAGCATCGTTTGTCCTTCTTTCTTTCTTTCTTCTTCTTCTTTTTTGTTGCCGCCGTCGGATTAAACCGCCCCCCACCACCACCACCACCCCGCCCCCCTCGTCTCCACCACCGACAGATCACGTAAGAACATAACGGGAACCAACTGAAACGTCTCGCGCTGCTGCTTAACGTGATAGTCAGAGTTTACACGGTTCGGCGTGTTGACATTGCATGTGTGTTTTATTATATATTTATTTTAACTCCATCACTCCCCGGCTCTCATCAGTCAGACGTCCCCTCACTCTCTCTCCCTCTCTCTCTCTTTCTCTCCCTCTCTCTCTCACTCAGCTGGAGACGGTAGCTTAATTGCTAGCTAGCTAGCCAGACGTATATTACAATGGACCGTTAGCGGTTTCTATATCTCGTTTTTATTATTATTATTATTATTATTATTTTGTTCTCCCGCTTCTCGCCCCCGTCGCCTTCTCTTCCAGGTAAAAGACGACACCGGCTCGTTAACTTTAGCGGAAAATGCAACCAAACGGTTTATTGACGTTTCCCCGTGGCGGAGAGGAGAGGAGAGGAGAGAGGAGAGGAAAGATGAGGAGAGGAAAGATGAGGAGAGGAAAGAGGAAAGAGGAGAGAGGAGAGGAGAGGAGAGGGTTTAGCCAAGGGAGCTAGCAGAAAGCGAGCCCGCCAGCCACGGTGCCCACACTGTACTGTGTCCAAAGTCAACGGGCAAAACCGTTAAAAATAGTCTTTATTATTTAAATTTTTTAATAATTTATGTTTTTATTGACTCCAATACGTGTGTGCATTACGTCTTGCAGCGCCGTGGCATTCACTGTCCCCTTTTTGGCCTGCCAAAGAGTCTTACTGTAACGTTAATTAAATCTGTTGAAAGTGGTGCATTCAAAGACCACTGCTGGTTGTTGTGCACGGGAGCTGCAGCCAGCAAAGTGTCCGTCAGGGCACGCCAGGAAAGTCGTAGTTTCTTGCAAAAACAATGCTTACTATTATATATACGAGTCCATCTTTGTGTTTGATTAATAAGCAGCAGGATGTCAAAAGTATTAGATTATATTTGATGTGTTTTCAAGTCCATTAGCATCAAATGAGTTGGTGAAAAGAGACGTTGAATTAGACCCTGTTGATATATCTGTGTCTGTTTATTGTGTAGGACTTCTTGTTCCTTTTTTTTATGAAGGGGGAACCATGCATTTGGTCCAAATGACAGCAGCGCTTCGTCTGATAAGACTCAGAAAACAGATGTCTGTTTTTTATTAAAAAAACAGTTTTATAACACACACACACACCCACACACACACACACACACAGGGTAAAGAGAGATATTTGTTCAGGAATAACCTGCGGGGAACTCCGTAGGTGTATTTACTGTGCAAATAGTCCATGATGTTTAATTTTCTTTCAGGGTTTGCCTTGATGCATGTGTGTACAGTAGATGGGGTTCTTCACAAAGCCGGATCGGCTGCTCCACCTGTTCAAACCCACCCGGCGTGTCTTCTTGTGTATGATGAACAATGCTGCCGTCTTGTGAAATGCGGCACAGGTGTAACGTAACAAGTTTAATGGAACGGTGCTCGGCCTCCGTATCTAATCTCAACAGGCTTTCTGGTCCGGGGCAACCGACTGTGCCGTTATTGTAAGATGTGCCGACGGTACCGACGTGTCCGCTGCTGCGTATGAAGGATCACGACGGTGATGTGGAGGAAAATAAAAAAATTGGGCTCCGGCTTATTGACTTTGCCTCGTAGACGCTTCACTCGTGATTACAGGTGCAAACATTACCCTCCCTCACAGAATAACAATCCCTTACCTGAGGCTTAAAAATGGGCCGTGAAGCATTTTTGATGAATAGCGGCGGCCTAAGAAGCTTAAAGGCTAACTCAGGGTGTGCAGGTGTGTGTTTTTTTTGTCATTTTAATTTTCTTTCGGACCAGATGACGCAAGTGTTGTTATTTTTTTCGGTGTTCAGTGCCTTTTGGTCTTTCCTGTCCGTTTCATAATGGGATAGCTGCATTATTAGGGCTTTAATCGTAAGCCTCTAATATAGGAGTAAGAACAATCATCATCCTCCAGTATTAGCTGTCATGATTGGCGGCACAAAACTAGCACTTAGGAAAAAAAGAATTGTCCTTTTGGTATTGCTGATATTCTCGAAATATTCTTAATAATAATAATAATAATACATAACATTTCTATAGCGCTTTTCATAGTACTCAAAGACGCTTTACAACACATAAATCTGTCGACTCTTGTGTTCAGAATGTTCAGATTGAAGGAACGTTGCATTATTTATTTTAAATATCTCTGAATTAGACAGACAGAATAACAATATATTTGCTTTGAGTCACTGAGAGGTTGAAAATACAACAAAACCAAATATGGGATGAAATGTGATTTTAAGATGGAGGAAAGTAAAACAACTTCCTGTCACACACATGCCGAGCCAGTATTGCAGATTTGAGGTTGCAGCCATTGTTGCAGCATCTGGTTGATTCTTGGTCATCTTTGTCTGGTTGTATCTGGAGGCTTTGGTCCCAACGCCAATGAAGTGAGAACATCTCTTCTTGTCTCTCGTGTGTTTCCACACGACGAGTTAAAGGTTCGTACTCGGGGGGGGACTTTGTTGGAAACCCATCGCTCCTCCGTTGCTCCTTTCCTTTTTCTCGATTCTACTTTTTTTCTTCTCGCGGCGTCCCTCGTCCGTCGTCCTCGCGTATGTTTTTCCGAGGCTCTCGCGGAGAGATCTGCGAGCGTGGAAGTGCAGACGCCGGGAAGCCAGATGGAGCGTCGGGCCGGCAGACGAGTCGAGTCGGCCAACTGGCAGGAAGAAGGGAAAACAAAGCGTTGGTAGTACGTCGAAAAAGCATGTTGAATCGCCGCCCTCGCCGTGTCTGCTCTCTATTGTTGCAGTCTGGCGAGGAGCCGTTTGTCGATATCCTGATTTACTTCATGTTTTTCTTGGCGGGGGGGGGGGGGGGGGGCTCGCCTCTCAGCTCCTGCCCTGCACTGTACACCAGGTTTTTTTGGACCTCGTCCACATAAGTCCAGATACAAACCTCCGGAATCTGGAGTCTCCCCCCTTCTTACCCGAACGTCTTTTCTTTTGTCTCTGCAGGCCGAGAGATGAGCTTCTCCCGCTGAACGTTATTGATGCTGAACTGGTGAGTTTTTGAGTTTGATCTTTACACATTTTATTACCTTTGCATTGAAAATATGGAAGGTTATGTTTTGATCACCGTGTATTTATTTATTTATAATAATAATAATAATAATACATTGTATTTGTATTGCACTTTATATTTGAGCAATCTCAAAGTGCTAATGGGATGATTGGTTATCATCCGGGGACCATTTGATTAGATTTTGGGATTGATCGGGTCAAAGGTCAAAGGTCAAGGTCATGAAAAGGTCAAACTCTTCTTTTTACCATAGTGTGGTCAATTTTTATCCAATTCGCATGCAACTAATGCCAACACGTGGCGAAGGTATGCGCTCTACCGGGTGCCCGTTCTAGTTTTTCTTATGTTTTTTTTATTAGTCTTCAGTCCCACAGCTGGCTATACCGTCTCGTAGCCATCGATCGCAAGGATCCGTTCCAAGAACTTTGCATAATAACGCCCGCTTCAATACGAGTTTCTAATTTCCGGAGCATCTGGTTCGTAGTTGGATATTCATAACTGAGTCTGCATTAAGCTAATTGATTAGCGCATGCATAATGCGTGTGAAACATGCGGCTTCTTCCTGGCCCGTAAGCCTACATGGCAAGTTATGTAATCGGGTTGTCTCTCTGTGTTTCTGAACGCACAGAAGGGGAAAGCACAAAGAAACCATGAGGAGGAAAGCGAAGGATTCTCTCGCCATTTAATATTTATCCCCGATATCCATCCCACTCTTATTTAGCGTCTCTTTTTTTTTTTTGCCGACTCGCTCATTCAAAGTGTTCGACGTAGCGTCGTGAGCTCGAAGCGACGGACACTTTTATTAGACTCCTCGCGCTGAATGATTAAAGCGAGAGGCCCGTTTATTTCTTCCCCTCGTATCTTCCGAGCGGGACCGACGGCCGATCGCCGATCCGCAGCCAGACATCGCTCATCGCTCATCGATAAGTAGATTGCGTGGATGCTGCCGCTGCTGTACGCCGAGCTAGAAGCTCACGGGGCTGCGAGGTCCTCTCCACGCCATGTTCTGTTTTAATGATGCAATCTGTATTAATAATGTAATGCGCAGCGTGCAGCTCGGCCCGGACGGATTAATTTAGGCGCTCGGCTTCATTTGGGGGAGAGCGCCATACATTTTCATCAACCCAAATTATATTCGCTTCATTGCTAGCATTGTGTAAGTAGTTAAGCTCATGACATACATTGATGAATAGAACAATACCACGATAATATTGAGCTATACAAAAAAAAAATCTCATGATTTATTTTAGGAACGGTTTAGAAGTCTAACAGCTCGAATCCATAAATTCACGTTTGTCAATCGCTAGACCACTAACTTACTCGTAGAGGTTGGAGGGATATATATATATATATATATATATATATATATATATATATATATATATATATATATATATATATATATATACATACACTACCGTTCAAAACTGAGAAAATGTGTTTTCCATGAAAACTCGCTCAAAGGAAGGCCAGTTTTAGAGCTTCTCTCACCAGCATAACTGTTTTCAGCTGCGCTCGCATAAAAAGTGTTTCAATGTCACGGAATAATCTGTTTGTGGAAAATGCAAAATAAAAAGTTATAACAAAAAAAAATAAAAAGGGTTTCAAGGGGGTTCTACCCATCTGCTAGTCTTCTAAGGCAATAACACAATGTACCATTAGAACATGGAGATGGGCCTCTACACACCTCTGGAGAGACTTCATTAAAAAACCGAGAATAGTCATTTACCACATATGGATGGAGTATTTCTGATTAATTTAATGTAATTTTCATTGGAAAAAACAGTGCTTTTTTTCTTTTTTCTAAGTAACCCCAAACTTTTGAACGGTAGTGTATACATCCAAGTTTCTAAAGCATTAAGGGGGAAAGTTCCCCTCTTCTTACTCAACTAGTGATAAAATGATGATCATGGCGCTGGAAGTCACGCATCGGCCGGCCTGGTTATGGCATCCATTCATCTTCTCCTCGGGGGGAATCATGACTCTGCTATATCAATGCTCTCGATATCATACACAGACGTCTTTAATGAGGCGTTCCTGTAATAAGTCGATCTCCGTTTGATCCCCTCCCAAACTGTGAAACCGTAAAAGCTCTGTATTCATCAGCGGCAGCGGAGTCGACATACAGACGTGGATTTCCGTCTTCTCGGAGCGTTTGCGTGGATGGAAACCCTCGGCTGCACTTCCAGACGGTCACCGAGCGCGGGGAGGTGACGGTCACCGAGCGCGGGGAGGTGACGGTCACTCGAGGCTCAGGCAGCGGAGGCCGTCACACCAAGGAGCCGCGTCTTTAAAACCTAATCCAGAAGTAGAGGGGACGTCTTTCTGTGGCGTTTGAAAAATAACTTGCGTGACGTTTCTGTTTGAATACATGTGCAACTAGATCACCGAACGAGGTGTCAGGTCTGACGTGGGAATCATTACGGCTTTAGTCGACTGGAGTTGGGACTGGTTTAATGTTTTATAGAAGAACAAAGTTACTCTTCTTCCTAAAGAGACAAACACGGTCACACAGGGAGGGAGGGAGAGAGGGAGGCAAGGAAAGAGAGAGAGAGAGAGAGAGAGAGAGGGTGGCAGGCAGGGAACGAGAGAGAGAGGGAGAGAGAGGGAAAGAGGGGGAGAGAGAGAGGGAGGGAGAGAGAGAGGCAGGGAAAGAGAGGGAGAGGGAGGCAGGCAGGGAAAGAGGGAGAGAGAGAGAGAGAGAGAGAGGCAGGGAAAGAGAGAGGGAGGCAGGGAAAGAGAGAGAGAGGGAGAGGGAGGCAGGGAGAGAGAGGGAGGGAGGAGGGAGAGGGAGAGAGAGGGCAGGGAGAGAGAGAGAGGCAGAGAGAGAGAGGCAGGGAAAGAGGGAGGCAGAGAGAGGGAGAGAGAGAGATGGAGAGAGAGAGAGAGAGAGAGAGAGAGAGACTCTCTCTGACTCCAACAGATGGGATCTGCAGTCATCAAGTCAATATTTACCCGTTTCATAACTGGCAAAAAAATAAAAGATAATTGGCGGCATTAGCGGGGGAGGGGGGGGGGGGGGGCTGCTTTGCGCGTTCGAGGCCTCGGGGAGTGAGAACGTCGTCGGTGGCGATGATCGTCGCTCCGCTCCAGGTGTGTCTCTAAAAATACACGGCGACTGAAAAAAAGCGAAGAGCCATTGGCCACGCCTACGCTCTTTGATTCTTCTCCTTCCGCCCTCCCTCCCTCCCTCCCTCCCTTTCTTTCTTTTCTTTCTTTCTTCTTAAACGCACACTCTTTACCCAGGGCTCGATCTACTGTGGGGATACGCCTGATACGCAATTTGCACTTCCAATTAAACTGTCGACCTCTGCTCCAGAATGCAAAAGCTTGATTTCGTAACATCCTCTTCAGGATGGCTATTATTACCCAGCCAGCCCCAGTAACGGCAGAGAACAGTTCTCCTGACGGGGCCCATTGAAGTCAGCAGAAATAATGAGTGCATTCATCACACTGTCAGTGTTTCAGACACTGTTGATTGATTTACTTTTTGTGTGAAAGACCAAAACCAAATGTCTTTGATCTCTGAGCCGGAGCAAGACGTGGTCTTCTCCTGCAAAGAGTTATAAAAAAAAAGTTGCACGGACGTGTCAAATAAAAAAAGAACTGCAGCATGTGTGTGTGTTTTTGTGTGTGTGTGTGTGTGTGTGTGTGTGTGTGTGTGTGTGTAGATTATTCGCAGTGTGAAAGAATAAGGACTGAGAACATCGGGCTGTTGGCCTACAGCGCGCTGCCGACACATGACTCGCTGGTCAGATCAGATGACTAGATAAACGGCAGGAATGTCGCTTCTCTCTCATTTCTACAGCGCCGCTCTTGTCTGACTGGCGTCGTGTGTGTCTCTGTGTGTGTGTGTGTGTGTGTGTGTGTGTGTGTGTGTGTACAGTATGTGCCGAAAGAGCATCTTTAATCGTCCCACTTCTGGACTAGATAAAAAAAAGACCCGAGCAATTACGTAACGTTTATCTGCTGACCTCATCACTTCTCCTGCTCGGGTGAGTCTACATATGCGTGTCGGGATTGTCACGTCATCTAAAGCCTGCGTGGGAATTCCTGCTTTTTTGTATGCAACACAAGCCTTTTATTTACGTGTATCTGTGTAAGAACACTGAGGTTTTTAATGCCATTCTTCTTCCGTTTATATCTCGTCAAATAAAAGTTAAATAAGGCTCCCTGAGCTCCTCAAACAGAAGGCGTGAACACACACACACACACACACACACACACACACACACACACACACACACACACACACACACACACACACACACACACACACACACGGCGTGAAGAGACAAACACTCCGCTCGCGTGGATTTCCGACCTGCGAGCGGCAGATATTTGTCAAAGGCGGCGGAGGAGCCACTTCTCCTCCGCCGCTCCTCGCATGTCATTTAAACAAACGCCGTGAATCCATTAGACGCCTCTCATAACAAACGCTGGAAGTATCGGCCCGTTTACAGAAGTGTCATGAGAAGAGAGTCGTAAATCTTACCGCTCATGGGAGACGTGACACATAGAGCACACAGGGAGAACGGGGTGTATATACTGTATAGATATATATGATATATTATATGTACAATCTTAATTCTAAAGGAATTACTCAGTAAAAATCCTTTCCAGCTGTTTCGAAATGCATGACTTCCATCTGCAGAAAGCAGTGGAGTGAAATAACATTAATTTCTAATAAATACAAATTCATGAGAGGTGTAAAATTGCCATTCACCAAAAGCTCTTATGTTTCAGAAAGTGGGGTTGATTAATTAATTATAAGTGTATTCTTGTTGGCTCAGTTAATATTGACTCGATTATTTAGTTTATGCAACCACAGTTGGTGGAGAGCAGTTCTACAAGTCTCCAGAAGTCAAAAGGTTGTGTGACTTTTTATATTTGTATTATTTCAGTAAGGCCTTTGTTTGTCAGTCCCAGGTTGAAATAAACCTACATGTCACTTTTCTGCAAAGGTCATGTTAACAAGCTTTTGAGGTCACGCCTCAGATCCGATTGGTTTATAAAAAGGTGTTTTATGTTATTCTTTTTAAACCTTTTGGGATGAATAATATTCTGCACTTAAAAGTTGTAATCCTCAGAAATTGTTATTGTTATTGGGCCAGCAGCGAGTTGAAGCCTGCAGGTCAGAGTTCTGGGGGAAGTGAACCCGTTCTAAGAGCTTCCCTCCATAACTCTTTCTGTGTGATACTTGTGATACTTGTGGATCGTAAATACTTCAAATGGATATTCCTAAAAGAAAACAACCGCCAACCTTAAATAGTGCCAGAAACTGGGTTACATTTAATAAATCTTCCAAATTAGCAAATGATGTGAATTCCTCGAGAGTAACAAACTAACAGCAAGCATCCGAGAGGGCGGAGAACTCTTTTATTCACTTATTTGTTCTCCTATATTGTTAATTTCATGTACCAGATGCCAAATATCGTGTGGGAATTCCAGCTCTATCTGCACTGCGCATGTCCTGGTGGAATATTTACGTAACCACTCGAGGGTAAATGACTTTTAATTCATTTGATTATCCACGGAACGTGTCTGAGAAGGGTACAGGCGCTAGTCTGTGTAATGGCTGTGCGGTGTTGGCTCAGGTCGACTGGTTCCCGACCAGTGGAGGTGAAGAAGATGACAGTGCTCAATAATGTATCCACTAATTACCCAGAACATCGAGGGGGAGGAGAGAGAGGGAGAGAGAGAGAGAGAGAGAGAGAGAGAGCTCTCCCAGTGTGAGTGATGTGTGTGAGCAGAAGAGACCCGAATCTTATTCTGTCCTTTTTTCTTTTTTTAAGACATCCTTTCATCCTCCTCCTAAGGCAAAACGAGTGAAAGTCACTCTGTGACTCACTAAGTAGATAGAAGAGGTAAAAAAAAAAAACTCACCTTTTCTCTCTGCCTGTATTATTCTCTCTCTCTCTCTCTCTCTCTCTCTCTCTCTCTCTCTCTCTCTCTGGCCTTCGGCTCCTGACAGCATCAGAGAAATATGAAAATTGTAAAGTCAAAGTGTATGAAATGTTTTTTTGCCTATGAATCTCTCTCTGCCTCTCTCTCAATGTCTCTCTCTCTGCCTCTCTCTCTCTCTGTCTGAGTGCCTTTCTCTCTTCCTCCATCGTTCTCTGCACCTTTTCATTTACCTTCACCCTCCATTTCGGTTTCACCCACAATCTACCCAGAAGACGGAGGAAAATAGTGTTTCACTCCATCCGAGCCAGTGCTGCTCGTCTGCTTGTACTTCTGTCTGGTTTTATCAATCTATCTTCACATGAAGAATATCAATACACTTGTTTAATAATAATACACAAATCCAGAAATTCAAAGGTTTTTAAAAGCTTATCTTTTACTTCACGAGGCACACTTAATACGAGTTGAACTATCCATCATCATCATCATCATCATCATCATCATCATCATCATCATCATCATCATCATCATCAGTACAAAATACAGAAGTGAAATCTCTCCAGTCCGAATCGTGTTTCGTTGAATTTAGGCTGAGACTGAAAAGCAGAGAAACTCCACACGTCTGTGTCTGTAATTCATTTGGTGTAAGTCGGTTCACCTGCCGATAACAGGAGCAGCTGCAGATTATGCAATATTTGTACACAGGTGGCGGCCTGCAGTCGATGTATTTATTTCACCCATGTAATGCCAAGTAAACACAATCGCTATGGAAACCAAGCTGACGGGCGCAGGGACGGATGCAAAATGTCCCAGAGATGTGGCGCTGAACGTAAAGAAAGCAATAATATTTTGCCCCTTGTTGCCCCCCCCCCCCCCCCCCCACCTCCCCCTCCCCGTAAAAAACTACAACACAACGTTTACACTTTGGTACGTGTGCGGATGAAACAGATTTAGATGTGATGTGTTGATTGGTGACGCGGCCAGCTGTCTGCTCCCCGTCTGCGTGCTAAGCTACGCTAACTGGCGTCCGCTGGGTCTCCGTACACGTCAAACTCTGCTCACGCACTTCATCCTCCCGTCTAAATAAAGATAACCCGCCCTATTTTTAGGCTCCACAGCATCATCCCGTTCCAATCCGGCGGGCTCTCTCACAGCTCGGCGTTGTTTGATGTGCCCGTCGCGGAGACTCTCAGACTTTAGGAGAGGGAGACGGCTGACAGTACGAGTTATTCTCTCAAATCCCCCCCGACGGGCGCCGGTCGGCGGCGGCGAAGCGGCCGGCGGCGAGTCCCTCAGAGAGCTGGGCCAATATCCTGAAGCGTGGGCGTTTATCTCTTGAGCCATTCTCCTCACGGCCAAGCCAGCTTTAGGACGGCGTGCGTGCGTGTGCGTGTGCGTGTGTGTGTGTGTGTGTGTGTGTGTGTGTGTGTGTGTGTGAAGGCTATTCCAGGTAACACGGATAATGCCACTTCCCCTGCCATGTCCCATCCTGTGATACCTGTGTGTGTGTGTGTGTGTGTGTGTGTGTGTGTGTGTGTGTTACCAGTGCTGTCCTTTTACTCGCCCCCCTGTGTGTTCCCCCGTAGAGCTGTCGTTGGTTGAGTGATGATGGTGGAGCCGCCTCTGTTTACACCGTTTATATGTGGCAGGCGGGGGTGAGATTACCAGCCTCTCACCTGTTGCCCTAATCAAAGGAGTTATGGCTGCGCCGCTGGATGCTGCTCAGAATAGCACCTTCTAAAAATACACACACACACACACACACAGGGTGGAGGGCGAGAGCGTATCGGGTAGCAAGTGCATCCTTTCTGTGTTTGGTATTGTGCGTCCATCACTGAGCTCTCCTGGGAGTGCCCGGCTTCACCTTTTTGTACTTCAAGTTCTGTATAGGGGTCGCTACGGTATGTGTTTTTATTCCTAAAAAATAAAAGGCGACTAAAGCATTATACTTTCATATTATTAGATTATTGTGAGTAGAAGCTGGAGTTTTATTTATTTTTTATTTATTTTTTCTAGTCGTTTCTATGGTCAGAATTTCCTTTTCACTGGTACATTTATTTGACATCAAAGCACAGCGGCGTGATATCCTCCCGATAACGGGCGGACACGTGACTCAGACGGTCGTAAAGATGGCTCCTCGGGGAAAGTCATATCCTCCAGGAAATAGCTATACAGGAAGTAATATGGGAGAGCTGGTGAGGAGGAGCGTTGACACAATGGGAATGACAAGAGTGTTAAATGTCTCCACGATAACATTAACATGCATTGTTGGAGAGCAGCTTACAAAATGCCCATAGAAGAGTTGACGTAAAACCTAAATTGTGTGTATGTGTGTATATTTATATATATATTTATTATACATATTAATATTATATATATAATACAATATTAATATATAGTATTATAGATATTAATATATTTTAATATATACTATATTTTTATGTATAATAAATATATATATATATATATATATATATATTATCCATATTCATAAATATACATATACATTATACATATTGATATATAATACATATATATATATATATTAAAATGTATAATACTAAAATATCTATCAATATATATATATATATTATATATCAATATGTATATGTATATTTATGAATATGGATAATATATATATATATTATTTATTATACATAAAAATATTGTATATATTAAAATATATTAATATCTATAATACTATATATTAATATTGTATTATATATATAATATTAATATTCATATATAATAAATATATATATTAAAATGTATAATACTAAAATATCTATCTATATATATATTTTTATTTTATACATATTAATATATTATATATAAATAAATTAAATAATCTGTTGAACACCAACTTCCTCTCTAAGTGGTTGGAATCCATCCGGCGACGTTTCTGTCTTGCGAACCATCAGCGCCTCACTTCCTGTCCTGCAGAGCGACACGTAACCGTGACGACGGGCCGAGGGACGCCAGCAGAGCCTCGGCCGCTGCCAAGTACAGGAAACGTTCAGGCATCCGTCTCGTCCTCGGTGCGGACGGACATGCGGACCAGAAGTGGAGGATTATCCTCCTCCTCCTCCATCTCCAGCTGCTTTGTGTTCCGCTCCTCTCCTCCTCTCCTCCTCTCCTCCGGCCCTTTGACCCCTCCTCGTTGTAACATTTAGGTTTGGGCTTTCAGTCGTCTCCTCATTCTGGGGGACACAAGACACAGAGCCCACGGCCGAGGTGCTGCCACCACTCTGGCTCGCCGGCTCATTCTCACCTCTCTCTCTATCGCTCTCACTATCTCTCTCTCTCACTATCTCTCTCTCTCACTATCTCTCTCTCTCACTATCTCTCTCTCTCACTATCTCACAATCACTCTCACTATCTCTCTCTCTCTCTCACTATATATCTCTCACTATCTCTCCCTCTCACAGCCACTCTATCTCACTATCACTCTCTCTCTCTCTCTCTCTCTATATATATATATATATCTATCTCACTCTCCCGCTCACTACATATCTCTCTCTTACTATCGCTTCTCTCTCACTATATATCTCTCACTATCTATCACAATCACTCTCTCTCTCTCTCTCTCTCTTTCTCTCTCTCTATATATATACATTACCTCTCTCTCTCTCTCTCCTATCACTCTCTCTCTCTCTTACTATATACCTTTCACTCTCTCCTATCACTCTCTCTCACAATATACCTCTTACTCTCTTTATCTCTCCTATCACTTTCACTCTCACAATATACCTCTTACTCTCTTTATCTCTCCTATCACTTTCACTCTCACTATCTCTCTCACTATCACACTCTCTCTGACTCTAACTAGCTCACTCTCACTACTCACTATCACTTACTCTCACTATCTCTCTGTCTACCTCTCACTATCTCTCTCTATGTCTCTCTATCTCCCTCTCTGTCTCTCTCTCTCTGTGACGAAGGCAACCTTTCTTCGGGGGAAGCAGCTTCTTATTAAAAGTTTATTAAGCAGACGCCAGAGGAGTGATTTAAATTCTCCAAAAGCCAGATAGGATAAGGAGCATGAAGTGTGTGTGTGTGTGTGTGTGTGTGTGTGTGTGTGTGTGATTACTCCCCCACCGTGTCTCCCCTGAAGCCAGTCTGAGCGTCTGTAATGTTACTGTAAGTGTCCAAGATGAAGCTGAATAATGGAGCTTTGTGGATGACTGTAAATTACATCTCACTAATTCATTGTTGCCGTCCTTCCTCTCCTCCCCGTCCCTTCTGTCTCTCTTCAGAGCGGTCCAGTGCTGTCCTCCAGTGTTGCCCCCCCCCCCTCCCCTCAATTCTCCGTCCCTCTGTTTGTCGCCCGGTAAGTACGCTCGCCTCCGCCTCCCACGGCGTTGTGATTTACGGGAATAGAATAGAATAGAATAGAATAGAAATATACTTTATTAATCCCCAAGGGGAAATTTGTTGACACAGTAGCACCAATAAATTAAACACAATAAAATATGAATATAAGAAAGAAGGAAAGTGACTGTGCATTGAAATAAAATGAAAAGAAAAAGAGAGGAAAAGTGTAAAAAAGACAATAAACTAAAACACATATGGGGAGCTACTGCGACAGGCAGCCGTTGG
The DNA here is from genome assembly GCA_036178185.1 of Liparis tanakae. Lineage (NCBI taxonomy): Eukaryota > Metazoa > Chordata > Actinopteri > Perciformes > Liparidae > Liparis > Liparis tanakae. Next base: position 17,582,046 of record CM070101.1, on the reverse strand, counting down.
CACGGCGCCATCTTTCTCCCAAAACGTGCCTCTCTCCACCCAGACACATATTTCCTGTTATGAATCTGACCTTATTTTTAAAAAAAAATCTGCAAAGAGTTGGGATGCACCTCTTAATGATGACAGAGCGGCTTCACGGTTTGGATTATGGCACAATTACCCACTTTTAGATGTCAGTGACACGCCTTGTAGGATTGCCAAAGAGACGACAGTTGCAACCGCACAGCAGAGCCCCACCTGTTGAATCTCAGTGCAGGTCAGTTGTATTTAAACATGTTTTTCCTATTTTTACAACAACGCGAAAGACGTCAAATAAAAGCTAAACGCGTAGGAGACGGACGTCTCCTTTCACCCTCTGAGGCGGGATAAGAAACGCACAACCATTGATGCATTTAGTCAAAGGGGCGTGTCCTAGTGGCCGAGGACAGCGTCAGCTCCGAGAGAAAACTACTTCTGTGGTGGAAGGAAATCATCTTCTGTATTCCTGAGGGGGGCTCGCCAAATAGCGAGAAAGCCCTTATCGACGTTGAAATGAGAGCTCGTCTTATCGTGAAGTCGGCTGTCGGCGAGCGCTTTCTGCACGTACTCGGGGAAACGGCAACACACGCCGGCTAATGTGAAAGTCCTATCTGTTTTCACCAATTAAAGGGCTTGTTTACCAGCAGCGAGAGACGTGTGTGTGTGTGTGTGTGTCTGTGTGTGTGGGCAGGGCCTTTTAATGACGGGTGTAGATGGCCTGTGTTTAGATGTGTGTGTTCTCTGGTGAGGCCTGATGGGACACTTGGACTGGGTGGGATAGTGAGTCCCTCTGTCTCTAAAAATACACACTGGGGTCCCATTCAGAGGCTGGAATTTGCTGTGTGTGTGTGTGTGTGTGTGTGTGTGTGTGTGTGTATGTGCTCCTTCATATCGCTGCTGCAGCCAGGCGAGCCAGAGGCTATTACTGGCCAGCAGGGTTGCTATGGAGACCAGCGGTGTCCCAGAGGAGCAACATCTGCCCGCGGCGTGCTTGTGGAGAGAAGTCCTTCCCGGGTGGAGGCCGTGAGCCCGGAGGTCGGAACCTTGTTTAGCCGAAGTGAAAAAGCCCCGCGGCGCAACCGCAGCTTTTATTACATTCGTCCTCAAAATGGTTCATTTCCGTTCTGATGTTATTACTCATCCGTTGCAGCTGGATACAAGTCGTACATTGATTTAAAAAAGGGCCAATGCAGAGATGGGGGTTGACTGAGACGTCCCAGTCCAGGACACCACGGCGACGGGAACCTGTCGCTGCTGCGTGCCGTCTAGTTGTTTTGCCGCCGGCCTCTGGGCTGCTCCTCCCCCTTTATCTGCTCTCATCCCAGTCAACCACACCTTTGTGTTCCTGCACTCGTCCGACTGGTCCGGCTCCTGCTGAGCACGTGACATCAAAGACCAGCGAGACATTCAGAGTCACTTCTGAGAACAGTTCAAGGTTTGCTCTCTCTCTCCCTCTCTCACTCTCTCTCTCTCTCTCTCTCTCTCTCTTTCTTTCTGTTTGTCGGCATTCCTGTCAAAACATTGCCGACTGAAGCCGCAAAGCCCGATGAGAACTCCCCTCTACCCCAGGGTTTGTACGCTCATGGAAAACCTGGAATTTGTAAATGGTTATCTCGAGGCCTGGAAAAGTCCTGGAGGGGGAAAAAAAAAAAAATGGTACAAGTTAGGGAAATTTGTGATTTGTGTTTTTAAATAATGAATATGCTTTGAAAAGAATGACGCTCAAAATATAAGCAGGCAAACACTCACAGCGCAAAATTGTGAAAAGGTGAACACGCCAACAGTGAAAAGACATACATGTTTATTCTTTTAATCTCTATTGTCTCTCATTCATTTGTGTTCAACCCTGTTCATTAGTCATGAGGATGAACCTGTTCATTGGTCATGTGGATGAACCTGTTCATTGGTCATGTGGATGAACCTGTTCATTGGTCATGAGGATGAACCTGTTCATTAGTCATGAGGATGAACCTGTTCATTGGTCATGTGGATGAACCTGTTTATTGGTCATGTGGATGAACCTGTTCATTGGTCACCATGGTGATGAACCTGTTCTTTGGTCATGAGGATGAACCTGTTCATTAGTCATGAGGATGAACCTGTTCATTGGTCATGTGGATGAACCTGTTCATTGGTCACCATGGTGATGAACCTGTTCATTGGTCATGTGGATGAACCTGTTCATTGGTCATGAGGATGAACCTGTTCATTGGTCACCATGGTGATGAACCTGTTCTTTGGTCATGAGGATGAACCTGTTCATTAGTCATGAGGATGAACCTGTTCATTGGTCATGAGGATGAACCTGTTCATTGGTCACCATGGTGATGAACCTGCTCATTGGTCATGAGGATGAACCTGTTTATTGGTCATGTGGATGAACCCTGCTCAGTCCCTCATCAGTGGTGGACCGGGCCGACTCTCCTCTGGGCTCACGCCAGTGGAAAGCACAACTTGAGGGGAAGCGTTTAACCCGCTGCCCTCTTCCTGCTCCCGTCTCTATATGGACATGTTCTCTTTTCTCCCGGGCGCCTTATCGGCCGCCCAGCGGGGCGCACCTTCTCCTTTCAGAGCTACTTATTTGGGCAAACGGAGGAATCCTATATTTCTCAGCGACTCCTGCCCAGTCCCCCCCCCCCCTCTTGTCTCAAGCCTCTATTTATTACTATTTTTTGTCTTTCCTTTGCTGGGTCATCCCTCATCCCCCCCCTCCTCTCTGAGATGGGCCCAGTAAGTGGACGGCTAGATTCCCTTTTGGCTATGATTTGAAATGTGACGGCGCTCCTCCATAATGGAGTTCATCTGAAAAGCCCCGGTAGGTTCCGTCTCAGCAGCACAACCGCTGGACTGAATTGATCTGTCGATAATTGAATCCTTTTCAAAATGAAATCCAGAGGCTTCCCAAGCATCGCCGGCATGTCGAGCAGGAATACGGCTTCTGCGTCTGTGTCTGTCTTCAGTACGTCTGACCATGTTAGGGCAAACGTGCCCCCCCCCCCCCCCCCCGGAGAAACACCCTGGGCAGAGTGTGTATCCGGGCAGAGCAGACCTTCGACCCCCTAATCTGGTCTAGACCGTCGCACGGCTAAGGATGGGTATCGTGTTTTTTCTTCTTTTTCTGTTACCGGTGCTAAACCGTTACTTTTAAAACGATACCGGTGCCCGACCTGATGCGTAAAAAAAAAAAAAAACACAAAAAGACAATGACAACGTTATAACACCTCTTCGGCCGTATTCCCTGTTAGAGCCGTTCTCATGGCAAAGGCCGGTTACCTGACGTGAAATTAACGGGCTTCACCTCTGGGTAAAACATCCATCCACGTACACCAGGATGAAACGAGACGATCCAACGCTTCGTCGCTCCTTCCTGAGCGTTGATGAAAATAGAAGTGAAAGAATAAAAGGAAGTGTGCCGTTGAGATTAATTCGGCGGTCATCGGTCAGAAGAGTATTTCCATTTCCACGCCTCACAGCCACATCACTCTTCCTCTGTGCTACTCCTCTTCCCCTTTCCCTACCCACGCTTTGTCCAAACACTTCTTCTTTTTTTAAATGAACTTCCTTGACGTTCAAGTCTTTTGTAACACGAGTGTTCCGGCGGGATGTTTCTATTATCGACCAGACACGGACACCCATCTCCTCAGCATCACACCTCCCGTGAGAAATGTGCCTTTTTCCATATTCCATTCGGTGGCTCCAGTTCCACGAATACAAAAAGACTGAGGATTCCTGTTTTTTTTTGTAGACACTGAACACATCGCGGGGTTGCCTTTGTCCCCTGCCGTATTTGTTTTACGCTCTCCTGTAATTTGACATTCACTCGTTAGAAACTTGCTAATAACTGTAGTTGTGATGGAGATAAGATGTGTGTGGGTGTGTGTGTGTGTGTGTGTGTGTGTGTGTGTGTGTGTCTGTGTCTGTGTGTGTGTGTGGTTTGACCATAAAGCTGTGTCCCGGTCGCAGAGTGAGGTTAAGTGTGCTAATGTGTCAGCTGGGCCCCTCTACCTCATTACAGTCAGGGAACTCCCTGACTAAGTGCCCTTTTAAACACACACACACACACACACACACACACACACACACACAGAGGCAGTGCTCTAAATGCCCTTTTGATTAGGATTGCTGGTAACCCGGGGACAGCCCTCACCCGTCTCTCTCTCTCTCTCTCTCTCTCTCTCTCTCTCTCTCTCTCTCCCTCCCTCTCTCTCCCGCCTCCATCCCTGGCGTTCCCGCCGCGGTGGCCTTCGGTATTCCCTCGGCGGGGGTGGCCCTCGGCCCTCGGGGGTCAGCGGCCTCTCTCCGACATGCACTCGCTAACGTCCATCATTTATGAGGCGAGCGCTCGGTCCATTAGGGCCACGCGTTAAAATTCCTTGCGTAACTTAATTTGCCAGAGGATGGATGAGGATGACTATATATAGGACTCTTCAGGCGGGTCTCCCAGTATGGAGCGCTCAGGAACTCATTCACGTCGTCATCGGCGACGCAGTGGGAATGAACCCTGGAAAGAGGAGGGGGCGCCCACTGCAGCCTGGGAATGTGGGAACGTGAACTCATTATGGATGTACATGGTGTATGGTGTGTGTGTGTGTGTGTGTGTGTGTGTCTGTCTGTGTGTGTGCGAGTGTGTGTGTGGGCCTGTGTGTGTGTGTATGGTGTGTGTGTGTGGGTGTGAGTGTGTGTGTGTGTGTGTATGGTGTGTGTGTGTGGGTCTGTCTGTGTGTGTGCGAGTGTGTGTGTGGGCCTGTGTGTGTGTGTGTGGGCCTGTGTGTGTGTGTGTGTGTGTGTCCGTGTTTTTGTGTGTGTGGGTATGTGTGTGTGTGTATGTGAATGTGTGGGTCTGTCTGTCTGTGTGTGTGTGTGGGTCTGTGGGTGTGTGGGTCTGTGTGTGTGTGTGGGGGTCTGTGTGTGTGTGAGCGTGTGTCTCTGTGTGTGTGTAAGAGAATGTGTGGGTCTGTTTGTGAGGGTGTGTGTGTGTGTGTGGGTCTGTGTTTGTGTGTCTGTGCGTATGCGCGCGTGCAAAGTGCTCTTTCATGTACGCATACCGTATGTTCAGCCGTGAGTAGCTAGGCACCGCAGTCCTGTGTGCGTGTGTGTGTGTGTGTGTATGTGTGTGTGTGTGTGTGTGTGTGTGTGCGTGCGTGCGTGCGTGCGTGCGTGTGTGCGTGTGTGTGTGTGTGTGCGTGTGACTGAAAGACGGTCCCGGTCTCCAGATCCCAGGCTCCAGTCCGTTACGTAACGTGGCCCGAGCGGCGTGAGGGAGCGGGGGGGATCCTCGGCTATAAAAGGCAAAGAAGAAGAAGAGGCTCGCATTCTTCCTCCAGCAGCAAAATACCTCCAAGAGAAAAAGAAAAAGCAGCTGACACCATAAAGTTTGTTTCTCTCATCTCTTTTCTCCATCCCTCGCGCAGAGGGAGCGATATCGCCCTCAATGTGAGATCAGAGACGTCCTTATAGACGCCAACCTGAAGGTGGGTCTTAAATAAAAAGTGATCGTCGCATAGAAGAAAAGTTGAGCTTCCCGCTGGTGTTCCCGGTGCGATGTCATTTCTAGAGATGGAAAAGTTCTCCCTCCTCGCGGTGCAGAAGTCTCTCCGAGGCGCGTTCTCAAATAAACCAAATAACTGTAATCACGTGTAGATTTTAAGATGATCTTTCCGTCCCAGCTCCACTTCTCTAACCTGTCGGCTTAAAACAGGGATATACATTACTCTGACTCTTTGGGCGAAGATGGTTAAATGATCCAACAAAAACACACTTATGGACGCAAACAGGCGTGAACACACACGCACGCACACACACACACACACACACACACGCATGCACAAAGCCCCTCGCAGTCGGCGAGCCCAGCGGAGCCCCGACTGGGATCGATGGGAGCGCTGGGGAAGCGCCGCTTTGCCATTGATCGGCGCCGCCGGTCGCTCCCTCCGCTCCGTTGCGCTCCTCTCTGCGCCGACATCGGATCTCCGTCCGCGTTCAGTCCGGAACACGTTTCGCCCAGAGACCCCTAGCCCCCCCCCCTCCTCCTCCTCCTCTTACATCACCCTGCAATGCACCGGCGATGTCACATCGATTCCACTGACGCAGGCCGCCGCCCGCTCGGAGAACGGCGGTCCCCTCGGTGTAATCACGACGCCGTCGGCTTTAAACGGCAGCAGTTTGGTGGTGTTGCTCTCTCTCTCTCTGTGTGTGTGTGTGTGTGTGTGTGTGTCTCAAACATCCCCCTCCTGCTAACTGGATTGTGTCTGATCGGGCAGACTTTAATCTCATTCCTGGTGCTATCGGACCAACCTGCCTTCCTGACCCCGCCGTCTCGAATCGACGTCGGGGGGCCAACCTGCGAGAGTTCGCCCGCCTGCGCAGTCGGATGCGAGCCGTACATTTTTAAAGGGCCGGTGCGGAGATGGGAATCCACTGTGACAGCCAGCCGCTCCTCCCGGTACAGCGCAACATGGCTACTTCACCTGTCAGTGTTGCGTGACATCTACAGGAGTTGGCTCCTCCCCCTTTTTGCTCTCCTCCAAGATAACCACACCTTTGTGTTCCTGCACCCGTCAGACTGGTCCGGCTCAACTCCTGATGACATTTAAGACGGGCGAGACATTCACCGATTCACATGTTTTAAAGGCTTGCTACGGTCATGGAAAACCTGGAAAAGTCCGGGAATCTTTTTAATAGTTATTATTTTCAGGCCTTGGAAAAAATTAAAGCCCAAAAGTTTAGGAAAAGTCATGGAAATGTGTTATATTCATCTGTTCACTTACACAGTTTGATTAAAGAATAAACAGTTATGTAAATATTTATTCTTTTAATCAAACTATTGTCTCTCGTGTCATTTAAGGTTGTGTATACGCAACCTTTCTAATGCTTCTCCACATCTCTCTCTCTCTCTCTCTCTCTGTCCATTCATTGCTCTCTTTCCAAATATCTCTGCCAAATATTTTATTTTTTTAAACGCAAAGTTTAATTGCATTGTGACGCTACGGACTGAACGGTTATCATCGATTTGTTTCGATGTGGTAGGAGTCCTGAACTAAAGGTTTCATGCCTGTGGGAATCCCTCAGTGGGATTTGACCTCTGACCCTCTCAGTGTTTAGTGTTTGGCTCTCGCCGCTGTGAGGTAAACAAGCTCTATGTGCGTTATTAGTGTTATCTGGAGCGTCTGCCAGGCTGCACAACAACACACCGCGCGGCCATCGATGTGTCGACATTCATCCGCCGAGTGACACAAGCAAAGGACGCACAATCGTTTGTAATCGTAAAAAAAACGGAGCTGGAAATATAAAGCTGGATTTTAAATGTAACAATTAAATGGCGGCATGGATTATATAAACTGTGCGCTTTTTTTGTGTGGACTTATCTTTTAGAAGATGAGCATCAGGCAAACGTATTCACATATAATTGTGATTTAAAATAGAGTCTGTGCAGGTGTGTGTGTGTGTGTGTGTGTGTGTGTGTGTGTGTGTGTGTGTGTGTGTGTGTGTGTGTGGCTTCGGCCTCCAGGGCTGCCCTGACCCTGTTAGCGCGGGAGGGAGATTGATGGTATTCTCGTAGCAGAGGCAGATTAAGAAGCGCTGTAGGAGCTGCTCCACGTCTGTCTTCCTGGGCCTCAAAGCAGGCGTACACAGAGGAGGGAAGGAGGGCTGCAAATAACCAGCATTTAAATAATCCATTCATCTGTCCATTTATTTTTTCGAAGAATCGTATAAAACGACAACATTAATTTCCAACCCTTTTATTCAAAAACAGAACTGACAACGCTTTACTGTGCGAGTTTACTCGTTGTGGTTCATTCGCGTTAGTGAGGGGGCGGAGCTTATCTCTGTTGCTTTGCGCCGTGGAAACAGTTATCATTTCCTCCATCCACCGCCCTCGTGTTTGGGTTTATAACATTAATAGAATATATATATATATATATATATATATATATATATATATATATATATATATATATATATATATGAGTATATTTGGTTCATAACATTAATAGAATAGAATATATAACATTAATATATATATAAATATAGATATATATCTATATATATATAGATATATATCTATATATAGATATATATATCTTGGCTTTTGCAACGCCGCATATTGTAAAAGACCCGCCACCGCTCCGCCGTGTGTACTGTTGGGATCAGAGCCTCCACGCGGCGCCCGAGACAGTAGTGCGATTGTGTTTGTGTGGACACGTGCAATAAAACGCCGGCGCCTGGCGGACATTACCTTACAGCCTGTTTGACTTGCACACGCTCGCTGTTTGCTCTCACCGCCGTTTGTTTTGCTAAAGCTCAGCCGGCAGCGCCGGAACACGGAGTAAAACACATAAACTCCTCCAAGTTTCTAGAATACGGGGCTTATATAATCAGGTGGATCCGCACGTATAGTTAAAGTCCTGCGTCGAGTTTCCAGTTTTGACGCGTGCAGGCTGCTTAACAGATTAAGAGAAATCTGAAAAATTGTGATTTGTTTTCATTTGTCAGATGCTAGTTTTCGCTGTATTGTAAAATAAATTAAACACGGCTGCTTGAACATTACGGATTATTAGACCACTGTTTTAGACGTAGTGTAGAAAAAGCTCCTGTTTATTATCATTATCTTTATTTAAAAAAGGAACCATGTACAGTTCAAACATGAATGTCACCATTTGATGCACTGCAGCAGATTGTAGCTCCACAGCTAATTACATCTGTAGTCCCTTGACAGACCATAATAAAGATACAACAATAACAACCACTGCAGGATAAGACGCACCAGTGTGTGTGGGAAGAAGAACACACAATACACACAATGCAAAGCTACAGTACAGCACATTAAAAGTTAGTAACACATACTATGACAAGTAAGTAATGCATCGTATTAAAAGTATGTAATACATACTATTAAAAGTAAGTAAAACAACATTCAAAGGCAGTAATACGAGCCGTAATGGTTTAGCCGGTTTCCAACGTTACGGCTGTATTTGTTTGTGTCTCGTCATCTCGTTGTTTAGTTTGTCTTGTAGGTCACGTCTGTGAAGAGGGGTCAGCGCCACCGGGGGCTTCTACCGTTTAGTTTTTGTTTGTTGACGCGTGTGGATCATCTTCTCGATCGGTAACATCTGTGATTGTTCTCAGACGTCAGAGTGTGACGTTCAGATTCTTTCTCTTTCCGTTGGTGCACATCATGAGAAATACGAGATTCATGTTTTGGTTATTAAGTGTTCTTTGGGCACCTTTACCTCTTCCTCCCTTTGGTGGACAGACAGACAGAGAGGGGCGGGGCCAGACAACAGCCAGGTGGTTCCTCTAGTTTTGTTGCTCGGTCATCAGCTGTGGTCTAAACCGGTTTAAATATGATATATGATCATCCTTTATTTTTCCCACAGTGGGGAAATTTCAAAAATCAAAGCAGCGGTGCACATCAGAGCATCAATGAAAACAAATACAAAACACAAAACACAGAACTAAAAAACTAAATGCTAAGTATACAGGGGGAAATAAAGTAAAGTGCTGAGTGTGTTTGGTGTGATGAGTGATGTACTGACAGCAGCGGGAAGGAAGGAGACCTGTGGTATCCGTGCTGTCCGGGTTTTAGGTCACACGATCACTTGAATCCCATCGCGTAGCGTCAGGAGATCCGGTTTGAACCGGTTTGAACCGGTTTGAACCCGTTTGAACCGGTGTGTTTGGGCCGAACCCAGCGGCTGTTTCCCTGTCGCCATCACCTGGACTCCGCGGTTTGACTTCCAGGCCGCTGCCGCCCTGTTCACAGGGTCATAAAGGTCATGACGTTCGGAGTAGATTTATAAACCTCCGATCATTTTATTCACCTCTAACATGTCTAATCATTCACCAGGAACAACGGCATCAAGAGGCGGAGTCACGGCATCTAAAGGTGTCACGCTTTGATAACGCGGTTCCTCTTATGAACGCGGCAGTTATTAATGACGGCATGCCCGACATGTCAGTTACAGGAATGATTGATCTTTGTTGTTGTTGTTGTTGTTGTTGTTGTTGTTGTTGTGCTAGTGAGTACTTTGTATTTGACAGGGGGATCAGACGGCAGTCTGTTGACTTTGTTTTTATACATCAGCTCATTTTATTAATGCGTGTTCTTTTGATCAGAATATATTCGCTCTACGTTCTGAGTTACTAACTACTCCTCTTCCTTATTTAAAGCCCCACTATGTAGTTTTCCCTTGTAGCGCCCCCTTCAGGTATTTAACGTGTACTTCAGTGTGGTAAATACCCAGTTACGATAGATCAGGGGTCGTGAACCTCTGGCTCTGAGCCATATATGCTCTTCAGGTGACGCATATGGCTCTTTTGAGTTTGACTTAAACAAAATAATCTCCTCCGCCCCCCTGTAACTTTCTCTCTCCTCCAGATGACAGCAGCAGTAATGTCAGGTCCCTTTCTTAAAGACGTCTTTGTTCTTTTATTAAACTAAAGGTGTCTCTACGTCGCGTAGCGGAGACAATAAAAAGTCCCCTGTGAGGTGGACTGGACTATGTGACGCTGGTCATCGTGACAGAAAGCAGGTCCAAGGACCGGGCGCTACAACATGTGACATAGTCGGGTTTTAGCCCACAGACCCCGATGGAGGAGGAGGAGACATCTACATATTAAAAGTCATTGTAGCGGCACCATTTTTTTCCAGCTGTTATTTTCAGGTAGGAATTGTTACACAGTGTCGCTTTAAACGGATGAACAATGTGAACGCAGCTCGAGGTGACACCTTTTCCCCCGGACCTCCGTTCATGTCACCGACATGGCGGCCGGGCCTCGTCCAACGCGGAAATAGAAACGCAGACACCCGGAACCAGAGGGTTCTTCAGACGGTCACGGCGAGACGTCGTCTTCGTTTCTACTCGGTTTGCTCGACGGGCGACGCTTTGAAACGACCTCGACGGGTAATAGACACGGCGGCCTCAAAGCGGCAGCACCCGTGGGTGTCGGTGTCGCGTAATGAAACGCCCGAGTTAACGTTTTGATTTGAGCCGCCGGGCCGCGGGCGGAAAGAAGACGCCCCCGAGCGAAGGTACCGCCGACGTTATTTCACACCCGCTCGGCGGATGAGAGAATCCGTCGTGAGTTTAATCTCCCGAGACGTGACGAGTCGTGTCCAGCGCCCCGCCGTCGACATGGAGGGTGTATAATAACCAGGGTTGGTACGGGCATGGAAAACCTGGAAAAGTCATGGAAATTTAAAATGGTCACTTCCAGGCCTGGAAAAAACTTAAATCATAAAAGTTTGGGAAAAGTCATGGAAATTTGTTATAATCAAATAATTTACGCCAAGTTTGAAATAATTACATGACATGTCATTTAGCAGACGCTTTTATCCAAAGCGACTTACAAACTAAGAAAAACAACAATAAAGAAAGTAATATTTCCTCAACATAGTCAAACTACAAAAGTACCATAATAAGAGCCATTCAAAAGCTACTAAAGTGCAAATCTGTGTTTTAATCCAGTTATAGTCGGAAAAGGTGCGTTTTCAGTTTCCGGCGGAAGATGTAGAGACTTTCTGCTGTCCTGATTAATTAATTAATTAATATGTTTTTTAAAGAAAGACGCTCAGAATATAAGCCGGCGATATCTCTCAATATGCACAATTGTCTAAATTCTTCATGTTTATTCCGAGATTTCAGTTTGATCATGGACATTTGGTTTAACCCTCCTGTTAGCTTCAAATGTACTAACATCTTTTACCCTTTTTGACCCCAGCAGTTAAAACCTCCAGAAAATCATTAGAATTAATATTGTTTCCCAAGTTGAAGTGTGAGGTATGTTTGTTTGTTTGTTGACTACCTAAATAGACCTTTAAATAAATAAAAAGGTTGATATTTCTTATATGTTTAAACAGTGAAAAATAGCCTGAGGTCAAATTGTTCAGGACGGTGAAAACACATCATCATGTGAATTTTTTTTTTTTTACCAGTTGTCCCCAATAAATTAGGAAAAGTCATGAAATATGGAGCAAAAAACAAAAAATTAATAATTTTTTTAGAGACGTCAAACATTGAATGGGGTCGACTTGACCCCAAAGGTAACAGGAGGGTGAAAGTCATGGAAAAGTCCTGGAGATCCACTGGTCAACATGTGTAAGAACCCTGTGTATAATAATAATAATAATAATAATAATAATATATATGTATCTGTCTGTGGGCGATCAGCGCGTTCCACAGCGTTTGGTCCTGTGCAAAAAGAAGACGATGAACATTAAAAAAAGTTCAATCCAAACTTTCTTTTTTTTTCTTTCCTCTACAAATAAACTAGGTTTTGGGGCAACGGCTGCAATAGATGATAAAATAACATTCTGTTAGTCAATGTAGCCGGTGTCTGTGTGTAAACTTAAATTCTTATCCAAAACTTGCTAAAACATATTTTTCAAATAACATTCCAAACTCTGACCTACCATCAGGAGGAAAAAAAGACAATATCTGAATAAAAAACATACACTTTTCCGCCTGTGGTCCGGCCGCCCGACCCACTGTGACTATCGGATGTTTTTCTTCACCATACATGGTCAAACGAGGAGCACCTGGCCAACGACACGGTCAAGTTGATGATGATGATGATGATGAAGAAAAGCATCGCGTACGTACCGCTTCTCTCGCGCTCTAACTGCGGCCAGCTGCTCCAGATAAACACCGTGTGGTTCTGCTTCTGGAAGAGGAGAAGGCTGCGGGACAATTATGGGAACTGGAATTTGAATAGTTTGAATAGTTTCAGTAAGCCGTCGATGCAGCCGTTTGTTTTTCTTCTTCTTCTTTCAGTTCAGAGCGAACGTCGGCCAATCGATCAGGGCAGCTGGAGCTGCCGGGTCCAGGGAGCCCATTGGCCGATGGACCCGTGTGTAAACACGCGGCGTAGAGTTCTGGCCGTCGGCCCGGGCGAGGCACGCACGGAAAAGGAGAAACCGTCTTGATTCATTATTATTCGCTATTATTTTAAAGTTTTTTAACAATGTTGATCCGACGTCCAGCAGCCCGTAAAGCACAGGTGTCAAACACACGGCCCGCGGGCCAAATCCGGCCCGCCACGTCGTTTCATGTGGCCCCTGACAACTTAAAAGAATTATAATCCCCTTTTCTCCAAGAAATGTAGGAAAAATATCCTGTGCTTTTATTTTGAAGGTTTCAAATTAAATGGATTTATGTTATAACATTAGAGAACATTTCTTATGTGCAATATTTCTACACTCAAATAAACAAATACAGAGTTATTTATTTATGTTGGGTGGTAGTTTATACGTTATATGTTTCAGCGATGCTGATGTGGCCCACGTTGAAAATGAGAAAGCATCGTCGTGTTTTGAGAGTGAAACTCTCGATCCTTTTGAGGGACTGCAGCGATGCTGAACTCGTATAAATCGGAGGAGACGCTCGTTTCTTTCTCCTTCCTGAATATGGAAGGGTAAAAATGGGTTGGACGGATTTTTTAATCGGAGCGCGATAACGAGGAGCTATGAAACCGGCCTCGGTGAGATCTGCAAAATGTGTTATATTCTTCGCGCCAGAGCCTTTGATTTAATACCTGATGCTGCATTAAAGCCCAGCTTTGCAGATCGTCCCCGGCCGACCTTTCCTCCGCTGACGTCGCCGTAGCCTAGTTGGTGTTCCTGAGGCGCGGCCCCGCTGGGTGTTACCCTCGCTCCACACGGGGCTGGAACCGGCGCGCCTCGCGGGGCTCCCATCCCTCGCAATTATCTCGCCGTCGGACCGGGGGGCTCGGACCTCGCCGGCGTCCTTCACCCTCCTCCCCCCTCCCTCACGTGCACGCTCGCCGGGCGCGACCTCGCAGAACCTTTCCGGCGTGCCGCGCTGCGATTGGACGGATCTCGTCCCCGCCGAGGAGAGCGGTGGAGAGACGGCGAGATCTAGGCTAACGTCGGGCGAGGACGGCGCAGCCCAATTAGTCCAAATTAGATGTGCGATCCGCGGTGTCATTTGGAGGTCCGGGTTTATTCATAACATCCTCCTGCCATGCGGTTTAGCGGGATTAAATAATCTAGACAGGGTGCAGCCTGTTTACACGAGCCGGCTCTCTGTGGGTTGTCACTGGCACCGCGCCCGGCCTCCGCACTTAATCTCCACAGGAAGTTTGCATCTGTGTTGTCAGTCCCCTGACAGGATGTGTGTGTGTGTGTGTGTGTGTGTGTGTGTGTGTGTGTGTGTGTGTGTGTGTGTGTGTGTGTGTGTTACGGTCCCCTGGAAGGACACCACAGATGGCGGATAAAGTTGGCTCCTCTTTCTTACGTCCCTGGGCCGGTACCCCGAGCTGGGACTGGAAACCAGCTGGTTTTGTTGTGGTATAAAGATACACTGATGAGGCTGAAGGCCATCAGGACGCTTTAGCAGGGGCCGTACGGTCATGGGAAACCTGGAAAGGTCCTGGAATTTTTAAATTTCCAGGCCTTAAAAAGACCTTTAGAAAAATAAAGAAAAATCATAAAAGTTTTGGATTTTTTTTAATATTTACATGTTAATTTACACTGAGATGAAATAATATGTTTTTCAAAATAAAAGCAGGCATATGCACCTGAGCTGAGAAGGTGGCCATAGCAACAGCAGCTCAGGGATAATTCACTGTCCTGGAGTATCGGTCAGAATGTGGCCGGTGGTGTGTTGACTTCGGCCTCCTTCGAGGGTCCACCATCTTCTCGGCAGTTGTTCTTCCCGAGCTCGCTCGCGGCCGCTCCGCCCCTCGGCCTCTCTGTGGCGTGCCGCGGCCGACTCCACGCTCTCGGTCGGCCCGCCCTCCTGTTCACAGAGTAATCGTATCTGGCTTTAATGAACCTGCACACGGGGGGCGAGATTAGCTCTTATTAGCTGCTGTGTAATTGTGATTCTGGATTCCTAATGACAGCCCACTGACATCTCAATAGCTGCCTCCGTCTGCGCTTGTCACTCCCGGGGGGGGGGGGGGGGTTAAAGCCCGCTCGGCGAGTCGTTTTCTGTCGCCCCTGTTGAGGTTGTCTCTGTCTCTGATCTGTGTTCCTGACATCAGAAGCAGCCCCACACACACACACACACACACACACACACACTCCCCAGCCTCTGTCACACACAGCTGTTTCTCTCGTCCATCTCCCCGACCCACCACTGTTCTGTTGTATCTCCCCTCTCCTCCATCTCTGTCTCACCCCATGCGAACCTCTCGTTGACTTCACTTTCACTGCTTTTATTTCCCCTCTCTCTCTCTCTCTCTCTCTCTCTCTCTCTCTCTCATCGGCCTCTTTTATCTCTTTCTCCCCTCCCTTCTCTCTCTCCCCCCCCCTCCCTCCCATTTCTTTCTGTTTTCGCCCCTCTGTTGTCATCTCACCCATCATCATCATCCCCCGGGGGTTTGTCCCCCCGGAGGAAAATGAGAAAAAACACATTTGAAATGTGGGACTTCAATCTCGGTGGCGAACAGCTGGGAGCTTACACACACACACACACACACACACACACACACACACATTCATGCTGGTGGATATTTTCTCAAATGAAAACCTTTTGGGGCTTTTCTTATTTGTCATATGTGTATTATCATCATGAAGGAATCAAATCACAGCTCAAGAGTATTCCCAACATGACTTACTACCAGCTGAGCTCTTGGACCCCCCCCCCCCCCCCCCCCCCCCCGAGCTGTAAATCCAGCTTGCGACAGACTCTTTTTTCGTGTGTTTGAAGACGAGTGCAGTGCCCATCTCCACTAAGTGCAAGATAAAAAGACTTGATGGAAACATTCCGTCCTCGAAATACTCTTTAACGGTCGGATACGCTCGACGTTCCCTGAACCTGAACGCACCACGGCTCCGACTCACTCCGAGCTGAGATTCTGATCTTCTTCTTAAACAGCGGGAGGCTCCCTTTCGTAAATACCTAGAAGACGGCGATCGGAGATAAAACATTTAAAAACCTTGTGGAAATGGATCTGCCGATTTTTTTTTTTTTTTTTTCCCCCTCCTAGGGATTTTATTCCTTCAAATATAAATACGAAGAGCAGAGAGAGGCCAGGTTTACGACTGCATTGATGGATCTGTTTCTACTTTTAGAAATGTCCATTAATGTCTCGGTGGACGAGAGGCTGGACCAGAGCGAAGAGGTCGCGACCTTGTTTAAAGTCATATGATCCAAAGTAAACATGTCCTGTAATGTAAAGACGTTTCTCTGTTTGTGTTCGCCATTTAATCCGTGGTGCTTATTTAACTTCATACACGCGGTCGTCACATTGCTGTGGTGCATGTATTGATTATGAACCTGGCAATCCCAGTACATTCATATAATCTTATAGATTACATTATATTACATAACGTGTCATTTATCAGACACTTTTATCCAAAGCGATTTACGATAAGTGCATCAACCAAGAGGACAAACTAAGAACAAGAAGAATACAGAAAGTTACATTTCTTCAAGATAGTCGAACTACAAGATTATCATAAGTAATAACATAGTAATAACATAATAAGAGACATTTAAGAGCCGTTGAAGTGCTAATCTGTGTTTTAATCCATATCTAGTCTGAAAAGATGACTTTACAAAGCATGAACAGTTCCTCCTGAGTTCTGTCGGGTGTTTTTCCAACCGGGTCTTCAATGGAAGCCCACAGGTGTCTTTGTGTGTGTGTGTGTGTGTGTGTGTGTGTGTGTGTGTGTGTGTGTGTGTTGTTTTACGTCTGCACGTTCCTTCTCTCATCCTCCCTCTCCTCTCGTTGTGTCTCAGGTCCGTGAGCAGCCATGACGAAGTCCTACGAGTTCAACTGGCAGAAGCATTTGCCCGAGTTCATGCAGGAGGGCGCCTCCTTCGACAGGTTTGACGAGGTAAATACAAAACGTTTACATAACGGCTAATAATAATAAATAATAATCTCCACCGGTTTATATATATCGTATGACACATTTAGGTTTTATTTCCAGGTTATGTGCAATTTCCTTCTATCATCCTTCACCTTTAATCAAGAGTGTCGCCAAACATCCCTCTTGGTGTGTGTGTGTGTGTGTGTGTGTGTGTGTGTGTGTGTGTGTGTGTGTGACCCCGTGTGCATCTTCCTGTCTTTTTCAGGACACTTAGCGAGGACATTTGGCGAGCGAAGGCAAAAGTGTGTCAGTCACCCACACACACACACACACACACACACACACACACACACATGTGAGAGTAGGGAAAAGGCGTCATCAAATCCACGGCCATGTCAAACTGGGCCGGCGTGCTTCTGGAGAGAAGTCTGCAGGCGGCGTGCGGGTCGATGCGGATGACGTCCACACACACAGGCGTGCTCTTTATCAGTGCCTCTCATCAGGCCACACACACACACACACACACACACACACACACACACAGGTCTGCTTAACGGCACGGCTGTTTTCCACCCAACATTTTCCAATGAGCGAAACCCCGCTGAGTGACAGATGGGGAGACGGGTCATGGGCAGGGTGTGTGTGTGTGTGTGTGTGTGTGTGTGTGTGTGTGTGTGTGTGTGTGTGTGTGTGTGTGTGTGTGTGTGTGTTTAATGCATAGTTTACAGAGCAAATCAAGGCTTTATGGGGGGACCTCTTATCATTGCACAACGTCTTTCAATGCTACTGTGTGTGTCTTTGTGTGTGTGCTTCTGTGTCTGTGTCTATATGTAGGTGTTTGTGTATGTGTGTACGTTTGTGTCTCTGTGTGTGTCTACGTCTGTGTGTGCGTGTGTCTCTATATGTGTGTGTGTGTGTGTGTGTGTGTGTGTGTGAGTGTGTCTCTCTATGTGTACATCTGTGTGTGTGTGTCTCTATGTGTACATGTGTGTGTGTGTGTGTGTGTGTGTCTCTCTCTAGGTGTACATCTGTGTGTGTGTGTGTCTCTCTGTGTACATCTGTCTGTGTGTGTGTGTGTGTGTGTGTCATTCATTTTCTCATTAGTTAAAAATCAATCACTTACGATCTGGCCGGTGTTCGGTTTCCGTGGCAACTGAACAACCTCACAATGACAGACGGTTAATGGAGGCCGAGATGCGGACGTGTGTCTCTCAGTTGGTCGTTTTAATCACTTAGTCATTTAAAAATGTGTCGTAACACTGTTATAGATGACTGTCACCTCGACGTAGGCTGTCGCTCACACTACGGCTCCCTGAATATAGACGTACAAAATAGTAGATAGCAACACAGGCCTCTCATACCTGCAGCGTCTCTTTATTATTACGTGAATTCTCACATATAAATGTTAAAAAAGGAACCTCGGCTGGAACGCCGATTGCAAAATTAGAATATAACGCCAATAATATTGAGTGTTTTACATCCACTTAATGCTCTTCAATGCACACGTCAACAAACACAGATCTGTGTGTGTGTGTGTGTGTGTGTGTGTGTGTTTAAGGCCGAGCTTAATACCGCGGCCCAATGGGTTTGCGGCGGCTGTTACTGTGTCAGTGATCGACGCTCCGAGGGGAAGCGGCGAGAGAGACGCGCCGGGCCGCACTTCCAAAGGCACTTAGGGAGGAATGTACACATGTGGAGTGGGACCCGCTCCGCCATAACTCCGGGCGTCTGTCTCCGCCTCCTCCTCCACCCCGGAGACGCTCTGCAGCTCCGGCTTTAATTGTTCCTCTTTTCTTTTTTTCCCGCGCGTGGACGGGCCGAGTGTTCCCGCAAAGCTTTTAGTTTAACGAGGAGCAGCGGTAACAGAAGACGGCTGCGCGGTCCAAACGGGCGGCGCTCCGTTTAGTTTTTTTGGAAGCGTCTCTTTCGTGGAGTTTGGCTCCGTCGGTCCCGATGGAGATGAAAGAGTCCGGCTCGTAACTTCAGTCACAGCCGCCTCACAAACATCCACTAATGGAAATGAGACGGCTGGAATAGATATTTTAGTTTTCTTTATGATGATGGTTTTAGATGACAAGATACGGCCAAATAAAAGCTCAGTTTGTCCCGTCTGCAGCACGGTCTCCTACAAGCTACATCCGGGAATAATACAGTGTGTGTGCATGTGTGTGTGTGTGTGTGTGTGTGTGTCACGGTGTTCCTGACTGCTAATGTCAAAGTTAAAGTGACCCAGCAGCCTTCTCCCATTGTGTGTTCTCTCTCATGTTTTACCCTTCTCAGATGTCTGACTTTTAGATGGATTAAAACACACACACACACACACACACACACAGCCTCCAGCAGCTGATTAAACTGAGCGATATTTGGGTGAGATAAGCTAGTGTTGTGTCTCTGGGCCCTCGGGTGCAGCTCAGCAGACGGAGGCGCTCCACCTGTTCGTCTGGTTGCGATGAACTGGTCGACCGCTTCACGTCTTCGTCACCTGTCAAGTTGACGAAGACCCTTCTCTTCTAAATACTCCCCCCCCCCCCCCCCCCCCTGCAGGACCCGTACGTGTTTGAGCCCAACTGTCAGATGAGGGTGGACGAGTACGGCTTCTTCGTCTCCTGGAAGAGCGACGGAAAGGTACGACCTCCTCCTCCTCGTGTTCAATTCAATTCAGTTTATTTGTATATCCCAATTTCACAAATTGCAAATTAGTCTCAGAGTGCTTTACAATCTGTACACATAGACATCCCTGCCCCAAACCCTCACATCGGACCAGGAACAATTCCCAAATAACCCTTGTATGTGTTTTCTCATCCTAAAAAGTATATGC
>CM070101.1:17517427-17559927 GCA_036178185.1 Liparis tanakae | reverse complement strand
TCACACGACACACAAAAAGAGAGAATATGACGCACTTCCACTGGGACTGGGGGGGGGGCGGGGGGGGGGGGCTGTGTTTTTGATAGCGAGAGAATACTTTCGCCTCGTTAAGACGCGACGTGTCGAACATCTCGCACAAATGTGATTTCTCTTCTTCTGTAGATCAATGACACGCCTCTTCCCGCCCTTCATTAGGCGCCCAATGAATCCTAAGCAGTCTGTATTTGTTGTCACGGTAACATAGAAAAGAGAAGGTCTCCATCGATCGTTCGATCCATTTTTGGTTCCTGCCTGAGGGCGATCGATCCTCTCGAGTTTCCTCCTCCGATCTCGGAGCGACATTAAAACAGACGACCAGCTGCGTTCTGATCGGTTCGTACAAATTAGGAATAACTACAAAAAAGACATAATCGGAGTCTTAATTATTTTATTTATTTGACTGACCGGCTAACGTCCTGTGAGCCGTCCTCACGCTGACCGGCTGAGCTTCACTCCACCACCGGGGCCTTCGGTGTTTTTCGGACCTTTAAATGTTCTATTGCAAAGTGTTGGTTGTATTCCCTTTTTTTAAGTTGACCTTTAAAAAGTCTCCCAGGCATGAATCGTACCGTTTCTCCTGCTTCTCAGTCTGATCCACGGCAACATCGAACCATCTCCGCCGTCCTCTCGCTGAACTTCCCTTTGGGTTTTCTTGCCTATTCACGGCAACAATACCAGAATAAGAGATTTAAATCATATTTCTTCCATTTCTTCTCTTCCGCAGGTTTCTCTGTTTCAAATCCCTTTTTTAAATTTGTACTTTTCCCTTCTTAAAGTACGTGCTGCTGCACACCGTTCATTAAGGACACTTCACTTTAAACGTGGGCCACATCAGCATCATGGCCGCCCTCTTAAAGGGCCGGAAACACTTTAAAATTCCTCGAACATATTGAAATAACTCTCTTTGCATTTGATTATTGTTTATTTGAGTGTAGGCATTTAGTACTTAAGAAAATGTCTCTAATATTACAGCATACATCTATTTGATCTGAAACCTTCAAAATAAAAGCATGGGAAATTTTTCTTCAATTTCTTCAAGAAAAGGGGATCGCATTTCTTTCAAGCCGTCAGGGGCCACAGGAAATGATGCAGGGGGCTGGATGTGTGTTTGACACCTGTGCTCTAGATCGGAGTGTGTGTTAGGAAGGCTTCCTCACAGCCGGCTGCAGGAGGACGTCCCGGTTGACGCGCTCTGCGTTGAGACGGATCAAATCGTTTTATTGGGCAGAAGCTGACGGCGTCTTAATTTCCTCTTTTTCTCAGGACCCCAAGATCTTGTCGTCGTTCGAGTCCCTCGGGAAGACGGAGGCCGACTTGGAGGGCTGCATCATCTGCATCTGCAGCGGCACGGACCTGGTCAACCTCAACTTCGTCTTCATGGTGGCGGAGAACCCCGACACGGCCCGGGTAAACGCGCCTCGCTCGGCAGACGACAAACATCTGTAAACAAAGCGGACGTCAATGCGGAGGCCACGCCCCTTATTTAAAACCATCCTCCAACAGTCTGAAGGCCAACAGAACCCCCGACGCGCCACCTCTCGTATTCCTGTTTGTCGTGAACAAAGCCCATTGCCAGGTGAACGGTGCGTACGGCGACGCCCACACGGAGCCGGCCCTGATGAACGGACTGAGAATGAGTCATTGTTATTGAGTTATCCTCCTCCTCTCGCTCTCTGCTCTCTCTCTTTTGTCTCCGTCTCGCACTCCAACTCTTTTCTTTTTTTTTCTTGTCCTTCACACATCGAAGGAAAAAAGCTTTGAGAGAAATCTGACGGCCTAATTGGCTGCACCTCTCCACCCTTCTCTTATCTCTCTCTCTCTCACTCTCGGTCTCTCTCGGTCTCGGTCTCTCTCTCTCTCTCAATCTCTCTCTCTCTCTCCCTCTCTCCCTCTCTCTGTCCCGGTCGGTCTCGGTCTCACTCTCTCTCTCTCTCTCTCTCTCTCTCTCTCTCTCTCTCGGTCGGTCTCACTCTCTCTCTCTCTCTCTCTCTCTCTCTCTGTCTCTGCTTCGGTCGGTCTCACTCTCTCTCTCTCTCTCTCTCTCTCTCTCTCTCTCTCTCTCTCTCTCCCTCTCTCTGTCTCTCGGTCTCGGTCTCACTCTCTCTCTCTCTCTATCTCTCTCTATCTGTGTGTCTCTGTCTCTCTCTCTCTCCCTCTGTCTCTCTTGGTCTCTCTCTCTCCCTATCTGTGTGTCTCTCTCTCTCTCTCTCTCTCTCTCTCTCTCTCTCTCTCTCTCCTCTCTCTCTCTCTCTCTCTCTCTGTCTCTCTCCTCTCCTCTCTCTCTCTCTCTCTCTCTCTCTCTCTCTCTCTCTCTCTCTCTGTCTCTCTCTCTCTCTCTCTCTCTCTCTCACTCTCTGTCTCTCTCACTCTCTCTCTCTCTCTATCTCTCTCTATCTGTGTGTCTCTGTCTCTCTCTCTCTCCCTCTGTCTCTCTTGGTCTCTCTCTCTCCCTATCTGTGTGTGTCTCTCTCTCTCTCTCTCTCTCTCTCTCTCTGTGTCTCTTTCTCTCTTTTACTGACATAATATATTGTAAAATAGAAAAAAAAACATTTCCTCTCTCTTTCTCTCACTCTCTCTCTCTCTTTCTGTCTCTCTCTCTCTCCTCCCCCCCCCTCCCTCAATCAGCAGACATGATTATTACCGATGACCCCCCCTCCCTCACCTCCACACATTGTCAACAGCCCTCAGTAAACATCCCTGTGTGAGGATTCAATTTCAATTTCCCGGAGCCGAATCGATCGGGACTCTTTCTGAGATGAAGTCGTTTCAGAGGAACAAACAACGCTTCACGCCGGAAGAATTAAGAGCCAACGCCTCAAAAGACGAGGTTACCAGCGTCCTATAAGAATCCTCTAAAGAGACCAAAACCATTCAGCCCTTTGCTTCCAAAATAAGAGCTTAATTATACATTTCTAAGTTATTTCCTAAAACCGCTGAGCGCTGCAGTTTTTACCGAACAGACTATTTAGGATGCATGTGGGGTTGAGAAACCTGTGTGACTCATCATGTGTTTGAATAGATTCAGTAGGTCTTTGGCACAGATAGATATAATACTTAATAATATACATGTTATTATTAGTAAATTAAACCTTTTATTTATATTTTTCTTCTGTGATTTGTTAAATGAAAAGCGTTCTTTACGATGTGAACGCTGGAAAAAGAAAAAGAAAGGATCCGTCTTCCGTTTAGTGACCGGTCCCGTGAGAACATGAGGAGAACATGAGGAGTAAATGATGAAGAGGAGGAGCAGCCGATATGGATTAGCATCTCTACGTCGGGGTTCGCGCCCGTGAGGATCGTTTAAAGGCAAAACGGCCGACTCGGCGTTGAATGATTAATACTCGCAGCACGCCGCCGGCCTCCAGGATCTCCTTCTAGCGTTTATGAAACGTATCGAAGACGTCGGTCAGGAAGACCGGGAGCTGAAAATGAAAATGAAACGTCGCTTCTGTGGAGGGAGAGATGTGTTGGTGCTGCAGCATCAGGGGGGGGGGGGGGGGAGACAGAGAGAGAGTGAGAGACCGAGACAGCTATAAACGATGTTTGCTCTCCAGAGAGCTCCCTGCCTCAGGGTACACACACACACACACGGACACACACACGGACACACACACATGGTCACACGGACACACACACACGTATACAATCTCAGATCCAGGTTCATGTCCTCCTCCTTCACACATTTATTCCTGCCCGTTCTGTCGCCCCCCCCACCCCCCTCTTCCTCTCTCTCACACACTCACACACACACACACTCACACACACCATGACACCAACCATCACCACTTCCCAGCATGCAGGTGGCCCTGAGAAGCAGACCTCGGGAGATGACAGAGTTATTTACATCAGCAGAGACACCTACACTCACACGTGTGTGTACACACACACACACACACACACACACACACACAGGGCCTAACCAGGCGACCCCCGCTGTACCCGTTATCTTGTTTAATGTTTTCATAATGGTGCCCGCCGTCATATTCAGACTCAAAGAGTTAGAATCAAAGATGGAGAGACTATCGTCTTCTCTTGTTTACCGCCGCTCGCCGTGTTTATCACAGGTTGTGTGTGTGTGTGTGTGTGTGTGTGTGTGTGTGTGTTTTGTCTTCCTGATTCTCCTGTCAAGGCGCTCGCCCATGTGTGTGAATTAAGAGGCAATTAATGTGCTAGTGTTTATTTCCCCAGGCGCCCTCAGCGTGTCCGTGGGCTGTGATTGGTCGCTGTGTTGAGGCTTCACGCTGCTGCTTGTGTCGTTTTGCAGAAGTGGATCGAGGGTCTGCGCTCCGTGATCCACAACTTTAAGGCCAACAACGTGTGTCCCATGACCTGCCTCAAGAAACAGTGAGCAGCTCTTACACTTTTGTTTGGCTCTATCTTTCCCGTCCATTTCTCACCAACGTGTCCCCTCCTCCTTCAGCTGGATGAGGATGTGCTTCCTGACCAATGTGAATGGGAAGATTCCTGTGAGAGGGTAAGTGTAGCTGAAGGAGATGTTTGCATTTAATTGTTGAGCTAGTCATACGCAGACATTGGAAATGATGGCAAAACAAAGTTATTTAAATTAGGGGCGTTTCTATCAGCAAATGAAGAACTTTTTTTTTTCACTCTTTCAATTCCCATACAGCTAATAATCCAGTAATAATGTGACACATAGCTACTGAGCCAACCCAGGTCCCTCTACTTCAGGGGCGTCAAACAAAAAGGTTCACCGTGGGCCACATCGGCATCAGGCCGCCCTCTTAAAGGGCCGGAAACACTTTATAAACTCCTCGAAACATATAGATAGATAGATAGATAGATAGATAGATAGATAGATAGATAGATAGATAGATAGATACTTTATTAATCCCCAAGGGGAAATGTGTTGTTACAGTAGCATCAATAAACTAAACACACGAGAATAAAATATAAATATAAGAAACAGAAACAGTGACTGTGCACAAAGTGAAATATAAAATTATTGTTAAATAAATATTGTTAAATAACTCTCTTTGCATTTGATTATTGTTTATTGGAGTGTAGAAATATTGTACATAAGAAAATATTCTCTAATTCTCTAATATTACAACATTAATTCATTTCATGTGAAACCTTCAAAATAAAAGCACGGAGACATTTAAAAATAATCTCTTTAAGAAAAGGTGATCGTGTGTCTTTAAAAGCTGTCAGGGGCCACAGAAAATGATGCTAGTGCTATATTCCGTCTCACTTGACTCTCCCTCCCTCTTCCTCTCTCCTCTCGCAGCATCACTCGAACTTTTGCGTCCGGAAAAACGGAGAAGGGGATCTTCCAGGCTCTGGGGGACCTCGGCCTCCCGAGCGGAAAGGTCAGACACCCCTGGACGGAGCCGCCGCTTCCTTCTCCCTCTCTCGTTTGACACCTTCGCCGTCTTCTTCTTCTCCTCCCGCAGAACGACGAGATCGAACCGTCCGATTTCACCTACGCCATCTTCTACGCGCTCACGCAGAAGATCTGCCCTCGCACCGACATCGAGGAGCTCTTCAAGAACATGTGAATGTCCCCTTATTTTAACATTTTACAGATGTTACACCTCAGTCGCTCACCTGTTCCCCAATGCCACGTAGACCTGTTGAGACGTGATTAGTGTGAGCTCCTCACAGATGTTTCTCGCCTGCTGCACTAACAACGTCTGGACGGCCTAACCTGCTCCACGCGGTGGTCACTTAACGAGTCCGACTGCCCTCCTCAAAGACCGCTGGCTGACGTAGAACTGAGGGTGTGAATGAGTGGAGGGGGATGTACATTGGCGTAACACTGTTTTGTTTTTTCTTCTAATTAATTCCTTTGCAGCAATGGGAACAAAACTGATTATTTAACTGTAGAGCAGCTAGTCAGCTTTCTGAATGAAGTAAGCTCTTTATTATTCATTAACTTCTGTGTGTTGCTTGCTCCCCCCCGCTGCTTTGCCCCCTGCTCTGGGAAGAAGTTGCCCTACCCCCCCCCCCCCTTCATTAAAAGTCCATTAATGAGGTGGAGAACAGTATTTAACCTCCAGTCAACCTGCAAGGGCAACTTCTCCCCCCTTTCTGCACCCCCCGCCCCTCCGCATCCCCGTGTTCCCCATGCTGCGGCTTGCCTCCTCCTCGTGTCTGATTGGTGTTGCCGTGGCAACGGGAGGGTGGAGGGTTCCCGCTTCCCGCTCGTCTCGCCGCCGTCCCGCGTCCCGTGTTCTCGTGGCCGTGCCCGCCTGTCTGGATGAACACGCCTGCCTTGGCGCTCCACCGTGACGGAGCCACCGCTTTGGTTCAGTTGATTCCCCCCCCGAGTGGCTTTGTGGGCGGGCTGTCGCATTATAGTGTTGTTGTTGTTGTTGTTTTGTTAAAGTCGCGCTGCCTTGAACCTCTGCAACGCTCCCGTCAGTGTGGCTCACCGCTTCCCTTCATCATCTCATAACTCCATCCTGTCTGTGGAACCCTGTTGTTACCCCAGTGCTCTCCATTCAAGACGACAGCCAATGTCAAAAACAACCGTTTGAATAACTTTATTAGTCAAAATGAGGAAATGACAGTTCTTGAAAGGAGCACCGTGTCTGTGGTCCCGTGGGTCGGTGGATGTTTTGTGTACCAGATCCAGTTTGCTGGGAAGTCAGATGTGTGTGTTGACGATACATCTGTGGATAAATGTGTGTGTGTGTGTGTGTGTGTGTGGCTCCTTAGAACCAGCGCGACCCGAGGTTAAATGAGATCCTGTTCCCGTTCTACGACCCCAAGAGAGCCATGCAGATCATCGAGAAGTACGAGAGGGACGAAGAGCTGAAGAAGAAAGGTAGAGAAGCAGGACGCACAGAGGTGTTAGGCTGTGCTGCCCTCTGCAGGCGGAACTCTGCAACTACAGGACGTTGCATCAGGTCGTCTGCATAGAGTCTGTTCTCTATGAATAAGATATTATTATTTAAAGAGTTATTTTAATTATCATCTACGACCTGGCTAAATAAAAAGGTTAATTACTTAATATTTGCTAAAACCCATTCATGTTGGCATCAGCAAGTCAGTATTTATTAGGAAAATGCACAAATATCCACAAGGATTTCTTAAAACTTTATTTCAATTCACGAATCCAAATGATTTAGATCAAGAACTGAGAATTAAAAAAAATATATGTTAAGGACTGTAATCACACCAATGACTGTAATTAATAAATACTATTGAGGTTTGGCCCTCGGCCCCGTTAACTTGGTCCCCCTTGCTCTCCCAGGCTGCATGTCCAGCGACGGGTTCTGCCGGTACCTGATGTCGGACGAGAACGCTCCGGTTTACCTGGACCGGCTGGAGCTGTACCAGGAGATGGAACAGCCGCTGGCCCACTACTTCATAAGCTCCTCCCACAACACGTACCTGAACGGACGACAGTTTGGAGGAAAGTCTTCGGTGGAGATGTACCGGCAGGTCCTGCTGTCCGGCTGCAGGTGAGTCCCTGTGTGTGTGTGTGTGACGGTCAGACGCATCACGTGTGTGCGTCATCGGCGTGACCGCTTTGTGTGCGCTTCCCATCCGGTCAGGTGTGTGGAGCTGGACTGCTGGGATGGGAAAGGAGAGGACCAGGAGCCCATCATCACTCACGGCAAGGCCATGTGCACAGACATCCTGTTCAAGGTGAACACACACACACACACACACACACAGTGACACACACACACACCTGTTCTGGCTGCTGCAGTACTTGTGCCTTATGTGTGCCTGCCCCCTGGTGTTGGCAGTATGACATTGCGTACATTCCAGCTGCGTCTCTTCCAACAGGATGTTATCCAAGCCATCAAAGAGACGGCGTTCGTGACCTCAGACTATCCTGTCATTCTGTCCTTTGAAAACCATTGCAGGTACGTGCATCACTTAGTAATAAGCAAAAGGTGCCAATGCATATGTTATTTGCATCGACGTGTATTGTGCAGCATGTGAACACAATGCATCCTGTGTGTGTGTTCAGTAAACCACAGCAGTATAAGATGGCCAAGTATTGTGAGGAGACCTTCGGGGACTTCCTCCTCAAACAGCCTCTGGAAAACTACCCGGTAAACACTCTCTCAGTCAGCGTCCCTCTGGGTTGACCGCCCCTCTCCATGCAGAGTGTGTGACGATGTCATGTTTGGCAGATCGAGTCGGGGCGCCCCTTACCCTCGCCGAACGACCTCAAACGCAAAATCCTCATCAAAAACAAACGCTTGAAACCTGAAGTTGAACAGAGTACGTAAACAACGCATGAAAAGATCAATGTCTGCTCACGATGTGGTTTACTGGTCTAACGTGTGTGTGTGTGTGTCTGTGTGTGTGTCTGTGTGTGTGTGTGTGTGTGTCATACAGAGCAGCTCGAGGCCTTTAAGAAACACATGGAGGCCGGAGAGACCAACACCCCCGCCATCATCATGGGAGAGGAGACTGAAGAGGACACAGAGAACGGTCCGCTAAGTAAGTGTGTGTGTGTGTGTGTGTGTGTGTGTGTGTGTTATGGTGACATACACACAACATGAAACCTCAAAGATCTTTTAAACAATCATGTTTGGAGGGAAAACAGATGAGCTTTTAATTTGATTTCATGAAGAACAAACGAGAAATCTTCAACGCGCTGCATCACGTCCGCACTGTCAACAAAGATCAGACATCAAGTCGAGCAAAGATACACACAGATACACAACACTTGTGCTGCAGAATAAATGTGTATGTCAGGGTTCGTACGGTCATGGAAAACCTGGAAAAGTCATGGAAAAAACTTAAATCATCAAAGTTTTGGAAAAGTCATGGAAATGTTGTTATAATCACATGTTCATTTACACCAAGTTTTAAATATTTTTTTATATTTTTTTAAAGACCCTTAAAATAACAGCCGGCGTACGCTCTCAATACGCAACATTTTCTAAAATGCTCTAGTTTATTTCAGTTTGGTCATGGAAATCCATTGGTCAAAATGTGTAAGAACCCTGGTGTGTGTGTGTGTGCGCGTGTGTGTGTGTGTGCGCGCAGGAGAGAAGGATGCTGAGGAGAAGGATGTGAATTCAGTGGCCCCCAGCAGTCCGTCAGAGAACGAGGCCAGCAGCGTTTCCCAGAGTAACAACGCGGTAACGCACAACAACAACAACAGCATCAAGAAGGTGAGCGGGCCCCGTCTAGAACGCCTGCGGAACGCCGGCGCCGGTCGGACCCGTTTGTCTGAGAGCTCTGCGTTCGGTTCCCAGACGCCGGACGACGACGCCACCGAGACGTCGGAAGCCACGGAGGCCACGACGGACGTCTCTGAGGCGTCCGAGCTGGACAACAGCAAGAAGGCGAGACCTACCCAGAGCCGCGTGTGTGTGTGTGTGTGTGTGTGTGTGTGTGTGTGTGTGTGTGTGTGTGTGTGTGTGTGTGTGTGTGTGTGTGTGTGTGTGTGTGTGTGTGTGTGTGTGTGTGTGTGTGTGTGTGTGTGTGTGTGTGCGTGTGTGAGAATATGTGTGTGTGTGAACATGTGTGTTTGTTCCTCGCCTGCAGGCCGTGGAGGAGCCGGAGGACTCTGAAGAGGCTCTGATCGCTCAGTACACGTACGTAGGAGGCACCACCAACATCCACCCGTGGCTCTCGGCGATGGTCAACTACGCCCAGCCCGTCAAGTTCCAGAGCTTCGACGTGGCAGAGGGTGAGCCCCCCCCCCCCCCCGACGGACTCGTCCAGTCCGTGTTTATTCTCTGAGTCATCCCCCCTTTCTCTCCTCCAGAGCGGAACATCCACCACAACATGTCCTCCTTCAACGAGTCGGTGGGGCTGGGCTACCTGAAGACCAACGCCATCGAGTTCGTCAAGTATCCTTTGGGCGCCGTCTGAACGGGCGAACACGCGTCACAGTAGATGTGTGTTTCCACGGTTACAGGTCACCTAATGGCTCTGGTTTGGATCTGTGGCTATGAAGAATAGAATAGAATAGAAATATACTTTATTAATCCCCAAGGGGAAATGTGTGGACACAGTAGCACCAATAAACTAAACACACGAGAATAGAATATAAGAAAGAAAGAAAAACAGTGACTGTGCATAAAGTATACAAAGTGAAATATAAAATAAAAAATAAAATATATATGTATATATATACACACAACATATGTGCAAATACAGCAGTGTAATTAAGCAATAATTACTCCGTGTTGGAAGTGCCGTCTCCAATAATTACTCAAGGCAGTACTTTGACGTCAATAAAGTACTATTCAAGGGCTGCCGGCCCTCCGCTATAGACAGTGTGCAAAATGCAAAGTGTGTGTATGTTATTGCACTAGTTTCTTTGACTGATTATAAAACGTGATCATAACTTTAATCACGACTTCGACGTTCACCGTGAAGCGCCGTGTGTCTATCGGTCTAATCCGTTTAGAGTTTTAATCGATTGAGGCCATCTAAAGGAAACTGGCGGTCAGATCTAAATTTCTTTTAGACATATTTGTTTCCACTGCTCATAAAAAAGCTGCAGGCCATCGTGCCCTGACCTCTCTCTCCCTCCCCCTCTCTCTCTCTCTTGGGACTGCTCGACCCAAGCTGTTCACACTAAAAATAGTCCTCCCGCCCCGCGTGGAACACACATGCTCTCCGTCTCTCTTTGATATTTTGTGTATTTTTACACATCTTCCTGAGCGCCAGTGCAGCTACAACAAGCGTCAGATGAGCCGCATCTACCCCAAAGGGGGCCGCGTGGACTCCAGCAACTACATGCCTCAGATCTTCTGGAACGCAGGCTGCCAGATGGTGTCGCTCAACTTCCAGACCCCAGGTACACGGCATGGGACCCCTGACCTCACACACACACACACACACACACACACACACTCCAAGCAGAGCCATGTTGCAACCTTCTTCTGATCCTCGTGACATCTCGTTATCTAATGAGGACATTTCTACTTCCTGAGGATCCATTTATTTATTTGACTTTATGAAAACACATCATCACTACCTCTAGTAATAGTGATGGCTCACATGCTGCGGTCCACCACTCCAACACCACGGAGATAAATACTCCACAGCAGCACGTAAGCGGATGTGGAGATTATCTTAGATTTAATAATATATTCCCACGAGTCTTTAAGATAATTGAGTCTTTTAAATAAAAAGCATTTCTTATCACCGTGTTGTGATTCAGACGCACCTGCAGAGACAGATTAGTTCCCAGTCTCTGGAAATCATTTGCATGTAATTTTACAGCATCAGGTTATGCATGCATGAACATGAGCGGACACACACACACACACACACACACACACACACACACACACACACACACACACACACACACACACACACACACACACACACACACACACACACACACACACACACACACACACCTCTCACCCTGTCCCCAATCTCTATCTCCTCTCTCCCCTCTCGCCCTCCATCTCTCTCTCTCTCTCTCTCTCTCCCCTCCATCTCTCCCTCTCTTTCTCCCCACTCTCTCCCACACACACACACACACACCTTCATCTATCTTTCTCTCTGATTATCTCTGTTATACACACTCACACACTTTAATACACACACACACACACACATACACATACACACACCTTATGAATGATGCCTGTCGGAAAGCAGCTGCTGCCCCATGGCCAGAGGCAGACGAGGACGGCCAGATGGCTGCTGGGAGCTGGGAGCTGGGAGATGAGCATGTGTGAGCCTGGGGGGGGGGGGGGGGGTAGGTGGAGCGTGTGATGGCGGGATAAGTTATAGAGGGAGATGTTTGTTTTTTAAAAAGCTCCTCAGAAACCAACGCGGACGACCTCTCTGGCTTTACGACGTGATCTAGGCGACGCTCTCTGAACTACTCGTACTCTTTTCCTCTCCTCTCAGATCTGGCCATGCAGCTGAACCAGGGGAAGTTCGAGTACAACGGCTCCTGCGGGTGAGAACTGGCTCCCGGTCCGCAGCTCATTTCCATCCCTCCCCGTTCTGAGAAGCTCATCAATTAAAGCTCGTCACATCTCATTAGCGGTTGCCCGCGGCGACCGCATCCACTCTGCCGTGAGAGCCGGCGCGGGCCGCTCTTAACCCTCCGCAGTCGTTCGTCTCTCCCTCTCCCCGTCCCTCGGCTCCCATACGTCCCCCAGGGCTCCGACTTTACTGCTAATGCCGGAAATCTCATATGTGGGAAGATCGGCACTCGTGAAGACACCCGTCATTATGAATAGGACTCTGCTGGGCCCGGGGTTACCACACACACACACACACACACACACACACACACACACACACACACACACAGCCTTGGTACCTTCTCATGCTGTACCTCCTCCAGATGTCGTTTGAGCTTACTTGAAAGTATTTTAGAAAACATAGCATTTCATTATTAGGATTATGTATTTAACAACATCAGCGTTCCCACGTTGGATCTAAAAGGAAGATTTATTGGTGTTCCTGGTTCATCTCCATCTTATATGCAGGGTTATTACACCTTTTGACTAATGGATTTCCATTACTTTTCCATGACTTTTCTATGAATTTTTAATGACTTTAAACCAAATTCCCACGACCAAACTGAAATCTTGGTATAAACATGAACAATTTAGAAAATGTTGTGCGTTTTTGAGCGTCTTTCTTTAAAGAAAACATATCAATTATTTCAAACTCGCCGTAAATGAAAACATTTCCATGACTTTTCCAAAACGTTTAGGATTTTATTTTTTTCCATGACTTTCCCAGGCCTGGATATGACCATTTTAAAATCCCATGACTTTTCCAGGTTTTCCATGACCATACGAACCCTGTATATGTGTGTGTGTGTGTGTGTGTGTGTGTACATCAGGTACCTGCTGAAGCCCGACTTCATGCGGCGGTCAGACAGGACGTTTGACCCGTTCTCGGAGACGCCCGTGGACGGAGTCATCGCTGCGACCTGCAGCGTGCAGGTCAGGCCCCGCCTCCAAAGATGTCGTCACACACATCTTTACCTGAGCAGATGGACGAGCTCCAATCGCAAGCTCGAGTCACATCCTCCTCCTCCTCCTCCTCCTCTTCTTCAGGTGTTCTCCGGACAGTTCCTGTCGGACAAGAAGATCGGCACGTACGTGGAGGTGGACATGTACGGGCTGCCCACCGACACCATCCGCAAGGAGTTCCGCACGCGCATGGTGATGAACAACGGCCTGAACCCCGCCTACAACGAGGAGCCCTTTGTGTTCAGAAAGGTAGGAGGAGGAGGAGGAGGAGGAGGAGGAGGAGGAGGAGGAGGAGGAGGAGATAGAGGACACAGCGAGGCAAAACTAACGCGCTGCACTTATTTGAATGCCGGCGGCGTGGCGGTGGAAGCTGCGGCGGCAGCGAGAACAACGGGAGGGAAACGAGGCGCAGAGGACGGCGTGATTTTAGAATTTGGAGAAAAGGATCTGGAGATGACGGAAGACGCTAGAACATCGAGAGGAGACCTCAGCCCGGGGACCGCTCTACAGAGAGAGGAAGAGGAGGAGGAACCAGGAGGCGTCTCGTTCGTCTGGGTTCTGGTTTGCAGAGAGGAGGAAAACAGCCGGGGACGGAGGAAGAGAAGAAAGGAGAGAGAGATTAGAGATGGAGGGAGAGGAGGAGAAGGAATCGCTGCTCTCAGCAGAATGAGGAGCCTCTCAGCCATGACTGTGACTCCAGCTTCCTAACACACACCATCAATCACAGGCTGCCGCAGTGCACACACACACACACACACACACACACACACACACACACACACACACACACACACACACACACACACACACACACACACACACACACACACACACACACACACACACACACACACACACACACACACAGCTATCAGAGGGGCATCTCACGCTCGTTCCTCACATCTTTACGTGCTCTCAGAGACACGGATGCCCTCAGATACCGACGCACCTTCTGCATGCGTGCAGACACGCCGTGTGGAGATGACTCGGAGAGAAGAGACACACAACAACAACACACACACACAACGCACACACAACAGCAACCGCTTCCAACATTCATCTCTGGTGAGGGTCCTCCGGTCTTATCGCTTACCTTCCTCTTACCTTCCTCTTCTCGTCTTCGCTTATCTCCAGATGAGACTCTCTCTCTCTCTCTCTCTCTCTCTCTCTCCCTCTCTCTCTTCCAAGGGTGTGCACAAGCTCATTCAAAGACACACACACACACACACACACACACACACGTTACACACACTTGATTTAGTCCAGCGGCGGTGGCGGTGGCCTCGTCAGTGGTCCTCTCCCCTGCAGCTTCATCCTTGACCTTCTGCTTCTGTTTCCTCTTTAGCTCCAAGAGAGAGAGAGAGGGAGATATAAAGAGAGAGAGAGACAGAGATATAAAGAGAGATAAAGAGAAAGAAAGAGATATAAAGAGAGAGAGATATAAAGAGAGAGAGATAAGAGAGATATAAAGAGAGAGAGAGATAAAGAGATTTAAAAAGAGAGAGAGATAGAGACAGAGAGAGATATATAAAGAGAGAGAGACATAAAGAGAGAGAGATATATAAAGAGAGAGAGATAGAGAGAGAGATTTAAAAAGAGAGAGATATAGAGACAGAGAGAGATATATAAAGAGAGAGAGACAGAGATATAAAGAGAGAGAGATAGAGACAGAGAGATATAAAGAGAGAGAGATAGAGACAGAGAGAGATAGAGACAGAGAGAGATATATAAAGAGAGATATAAAGAGATAGAGACAGAGATATATAAAGAGAGATAGAGACAGAGAGATAGAGAGAGAGATAGAGACAGAGAGAGAGATAAAGAGATAGAGACAGAGATATATAAAGAGAGATAGAGACAGAGAGATAGAGAGAGAGATAGGGAGAGAGATAAAGAGAGAGAGAGAGAGAGAGAGAGATAGAGAGAGAGAGAGAGAGAGAGAGAGAGAGGCCGTTTTACTGCAGTGACTCGTTTGTTGTCATCAGAGCAGAATGTGTTCCTGCAGGTGAACTTCCCACCAGGCTGATGACCTTCTCCTAACTGTGATATTCCCTGTTGGCGCCCCGTCTCCCTCCTTCCCTCCTTCCCTCCTTCCCTCTCTCCTTCCCAGGTGATCCTCCCGGACTTGGCGGTGCTGCGCATCGGCGTCTACGACGACAACAACAAGCTGATCGGCCAGCGCCTGCTGCCCCTGGACGGCCTGCAGGCCGGCTACCGCCACATCTCCCTGAGGAACGAGGGCAACAAGCCGCTGTCGCTGCCCACCATCTTCTGCCAGATCATCCTGAAGACATACGTACCCGACGGCTTCGGAGGTGAGGCGGACGCCGCCTTGCACTTCTTTGTTCATCCGGAAACGACAACAAAGTTGTTTCTGCCGCCCGTAGGGAGGAGAGAAGGAAACTCTCTCTCTCTCTCGGGTTGGAGCGTCAGAGTAATGGCACGGGGCAAATGATGATGACAGTAAATCTGCAGTAATAGACGGTTTGAAACACAAATGAGAAGGACAATTGGAGTCGTCGTTAAATAAAGCCAAAGGGCCGACGCTGAGGAGCCATTAGCTTCTTCCTCCTGATGCCAGAGACACAGAAAATATACATAAACCACCTAGGAACGCTTTATTAGAGCCGGAGAGACGCGGGGCCCGGTCCACCAGGGTACTCTCAGCATAATGAGGACGGAATTAATCATATGGGGGAGGAGGAGGAGGAGGAGGAGGAGGAGGAGGAGGGATCTGTGTGAGCGGACACTAAAGATCACTCTTTGTTTACTAGAGTCAAATAAATCAGATTTAAAATGCATCAGAGTTCAAATAAAAGAAGTTCTGAGTGTCCTGATGGATATTTAAACATTTTTCATTGTTATCCTACAACAACAACAACAACAACAACAACAACAACATCAACCCCTCAACCCGTTCCTGTGTGTGATCCAGCCATCGTGGACGCTCTGTCGGACCCAAAGAAGTTCTTGACCATCGCAGAGAAACGAATCGACCAGATGAAGGCGCTGGGGTTCGACACGGTACACACACACACACACACACACACACACACACACACACACACACAACCGAAGACACACAACCACACGATGATCCCCCCCCCTACTGGTTTAAAGAACTGCAGCTCGGTTACCCCCCCCCCCCCCCCCCCCGTAGAACGACATCGCCGACGTCCCCAGCGGGAGCTCCAAGAGCGACAAGAAGGGCAAAGGTCGAGGAGACACGGTGAAGGCCAGCGTGACGCCGCAGGCCAGCTCCGACCCGGCCGCCGCCTCCAGCGCCGCCCAGAGCAACGCGGCGGAGGCCAAGAAGGGTGAGGAGCCCCCCCCCCCTCCCCCCCTCCCCCCCCACGGGAAACACCGGGAACGCCGTAAACACCGTGAACACGCGGCGAGCTGAACTCCGTCTCCGTGTTTCAGATAACTCTCTGGTGCCCAACGTCAGCATCGAGGACCTGAAGCTGATGAAGGTGAAGAACGTCTTCCTCAGCATAACGAGCTCCGGATGCTCAGCCTGAACAAACACTGCTAGTGACTTATTACGTAAAGACGTACCACGTCTGTATGCTTTTATCAGGCGACTCTAAATGTGTAGACAGGTGAGTGTTAGAGTTATTCTGAGATCCCCATTTATAGGATTTGTAGTTTTAACATTATTATTTCCAGGACTGGAAAAGTCCCTGAGGAAAAATAAATCTCAAACTTTTTGGAAAAGTCCTGGACATTTGTTATATTCAAATGTTCTTTTACCCAGTTTGACTAAAAGAATAAACATTTATATAAATATGTATTCTTTGAATCAAACTATTGTCTCTCATTGAAACCCAACTCTGCATTTTGAATAAACCGCCATCTCATAATATAATCACAGTAATTAATACTTGTTAAGAGGGGGAGAGGATGAAGATGAGGGTGGATACTTGTGAAGATAGAATACTGATTATTGTGCACAAAAATAAATGTCCTCTGCTTTATGAATAATAAACATGTCTCCCCTGCAGACGTACCTGAAACTGATCAAGAAGCAGCAGAAGGAGCTCAGCACTTTGAAGAAGAAGCAGGCCAAGGTGGGTGGTGTGTCCGTGTGTTTGTGTTGTGTTTGTGTGTTTGTGTTTGTGTGTTTGTGTGTTTGTGTGTTCATGTGTCCATGGTGACGCAAAGAGGCTGCCGCTCGTTGAGGATGGTTATTGATGCTCAGAGGGGCAGGAAGGGAGCGAGGGTGTGTGTGTGTGTGTGTGTGGGGGGGGGGGGGTCGCCTCCTTTCATCTCCCCTTGACCACTGCGTCCTCATTGTCTCCTCCTGCCTACGCAGTCCTCTCATTTACAAACCGCCGTGAATGCGGCCACACAATTACCGACGGGGGAGGAATTAGACTTGCTAAAGTTGCTTTGACCAGAGGTCGCCATGGAGACCACGGACGCTAATTAGCATTGTGCTAAGTCCTATTGCGCAACCCGCGTATAATGGTACGCTGCTGGCCTCCATCTGGGGCTGAATGCAGACATCTGCTGCTGCAGGACAACGTGCACGACCCCCATGTAGGCCTCAGGTAAAGCCTGTGTTACATGTCATGTGGTGTCTCTCAGGTCGACCGCGGCTGGCCCTGTGGAGCAGTGTGGCAGGTAAATCAAATGTGCGGCGCAGGTGCTACTAACACGGGTCCCGATGCATGGGTGACGGGCGAAACGCACACAGTCACGACATCCGACGGGCCGCGAAACCCAACGACTCGCACCGCATCCGCCACAGGAGCTCCCCTGCGGGTCCACGTCCGTAGTTTTGCCGCGTCGCGTTCTCGGCTTGGTTCCTCAGGGCGGCGGCGGCGGCGGCGCCGCGGCGAGGACTCGACGCGTGTTGTGTTGTGTCCCGTCAGGATCAGGGCACCATGCAGAAGGTCCACTGCAGCCAGGTGGACAAGCTGGTCACTCAGCACGAGAAGGAGAAGCTCGGCCAGGAGAAACTGCTGGAGAAGGCCGTGAAGAAAAGAGGGTAAGGACCACAAAACGGGATCGGGCCGAGTTTAATAATTATTATTATTAGAATAATAATACATTTCATTTCTATAGCGCTCTTTAGAATACTTAATCAGGGTTCGTACGGTCATGGAAAACCTGGAAAAGTCATGGAATTTGAAAACGGTCATTTTCCAGGTCTGGAAAAGTCATGGAAAAAAACTTCAATCATAAAAGTTTTGGAAAAGAGTTTGAAATAATAATAACATTTTTTAAAGAAAGACGCTCAAAATATAAGCCGGCGTACGCTCTCAATACGCAACATTTTCTACAGTTTTCATGTTTATACCGATATTTCAGTTTGGTCATGGACATTTGGTTTAAAGTCCTGGAAAAGTCCTGGAAAAGTCCTGGAAATCCATCAGTCAACATGTGTAAGAACCCTGTTAAAGACGCTTCACAAAGGCCTCGCATAGCAACGTCATGGAGAGAGAAACAGGACAACAAGTGTTCATGCTTATTGAAAAGTCCACACACTCTTATTATAGAATGTTCATTAATTAATATACTCATTCTATATGCAGTGATACAAAATTTGTAGTTCAGGAAGTCAAAAATGAGGTTGCATGTTGAAAAAAAGCTGCGCCCCCTCGACGGGGATGTAAACACGTTATAGGAGAGGACAAGTCAGATGTGCGGCTTGAAAAGTCAAAAGTAGGGATGAGAAAAGTTTAAATGTTTGACCAGAAATCAATAATATTCCTCCGGCTCAATTCCAAAGACACGACTTGTTCCCGTGTTTTTAAGAAAGCCAAAGGTTCCCGTCGTGATCAGAGTCTCAATCATCTTGTGTGTATTTTTTTGTGTTTTTTCCTCACAGAGAAAACAACTGCCAAGAGCTGAAGAAGGAAACCGAGGACAAGATCCAGACTCTGATCGCCGACCACAAAGTCAAGGTGACGAGCGCCGCGTCCAGCCTCTCACGCGGCCGCCAGCCGTGAGGTAACACGCGCGCGTGTGTGTGTGTGTGTGTGTGCGTGCTTGTGCGTGTGCGTGTGTGCGCAGGTGAAGGAGATCACGGCGCAGCACACCAAGGAGTGGTCCGAGCTGCTCAGCAGCCACGGCGGCGAGGAGCAGGAGCTGAAGGACGGCCACGTGGCGCAGCAGTGCGAGCACCTCAAGAAGCTGCTGACCAGCGTCCAGGAGCAGCAGGCGCTGCAGCTGAAGGGCATCCACGAGCGGTGAGGCGCACACACGCACACGCACACGCACGCACACACACACACACACACCTGCAGCACATTGAACGTGCTTCTTTCTCTCCTCCTTGACTTGTAGGCAGAGCAAAGAGATGCGCGCCAACCAGGCCAAGATGTCCATGGAGAACAGTAAAGCCATCAGCCAGGACAAGTCCATCAAGAACAAGGCAGAGAGAGAGAGGTGGGACACACACACACACACACACACGCGCGCGCACACACACCGTGACCCTGCAGCTGGAGGTCACCGCGCGGCTCTGTGTCCCTTCAGGAGAGTACGAGAGTTAAACAGCAGCAACACCAAGAAGTTCCTGGACGAGAGGAAGCGGGTGGGTTGCCGTTGACGATCTTCATACGTTTTGACTCCCGGCAACGACGTCTCCCTCATCTGTCGTCCCGGTGTTTCTGCAGCTGGCCATGAAGCACCAGAAGGAGATGGAGCAGCTGGAGAAGAACCAGCGGGTCCAGTTGGAGAAGCTGGAGAAGGTCAACGAGCAGGTGGAGAACAGACGATAACAACTCTAATTTAAAAGAAACTACTGAAGAGAACTCTGTCTGCAGAGCGTGGCTCAGGAACCGCTGTGGTTCTCTGGCTGACCTGGGATCAGTTTAGACGTGTTCCTCACCGTCAGTAGAATAACGTTAAAGTCTCGATTCCCCGGAGCTCAACAAACAGTCAAAGTTCCCACGGCCTGCGAACGTCTCGTTTCTCCATCTGTACTTTTTATTTCTCCATTACCGTGTGCACATATTCATTTATTTATCATATGATTTGCTTCTTTTTGTTCCCCCGGTGCAGTATTTGAAATCACACCATGCAAACAAACATCTTCAAGGTAGGCACCTCCACCTCCACCTCCTCCACCTCCACCTCCACCTCCTCCTCCTCGCCTCTCTTGGTGGTTCATGTTTCCTCCTCCCCGTGGTGTGACTCCTTTTCTCCACATTCTCAGTTTTCTGCTGTTAAAATCTGCATTTAAATAACATAATGAGCAGATTCTTGCAGCGATTCGTCTTTCTTTGTGTCGAGGAGTCCCGTTCACACATTGTGGTCATTTGTCGACATGCCTCGCCACACCTCACAGGCTCGCGGTGCCTTCACTGCCGCTCGTAATCACCGGCTGTCGTAGTTTGTGACCGGCGATGTCGTTTCAATGAGCCGCCAGAATACGCAAGAAAAAAGTGTCTTATTAATGTGTTTGTCTCCTCGAAGGCCAAAGACATGCAGCAGATGGCGAAGATGGAGGAAGCGATGGACCGCAGACCAGCCACGGTGGTGTGAGCGAATGAGACCAACACACACACACGCACACACACACACACACACACACACACAGGTGTAGGAACACGCCACCGCTGATAGCCCTCCAAAACCCACAGACATTAACCTGCCTTCATCACTATCAGTTCTTTTTTCGTTCTTACTCACACACACACACACACACACACACACACACACACACACACACACACACACAACAGAGTAGCCCTCTGCACTTTTACCCCACGCACTAACTTTATACCACTGAGCCACTGGTGCTCGTCACTGGTCCACCGGGGGTCTAACCACTGAGAGTCTGACGTATCCCTCCTCCACTGGATGTAGATCTACATCGTCTCCTCAATGTTCACTACATCCGTCAGGCAACACAAGCTGCAGCTATTTACACACACACACACACACTCACACACAAGTTCACAGAAGGTGGATTTCCATTCTTACTTTGTTTTTTTTATTCCTTAAAAGAAGAAAAAAAGAAGTCTGTACTCGAGTCGCGCTCCAGAGGTCGTGCGGACGAGGAGAGACGAGCGCGTTACACGATTTAATGTCCCGTCGGCACAAATGAATAGAAGCTTTGTGAAATACACTGTATGCTACACACACACCAGTCCTGAGCACTTTGTATGTGATAGGCCATCATACCAATGTGGAACATGTAGCAGTGCACTACTGTAGTCTGTATTCAGATTGTATTTTAGAAGAGAATCACTGTATGAAGAAGAGTCACCTGTAGCTACAATGACGAAGATGTATTACAGACTTTTGTTGTTCGTGTAACAAGACAAATATATATACATTTAAATATATATACTTGTTTTTTAAAGGCATAAATATATATTTATAAATAAATATATACACATAAATATATATATGTATATATTTATAAATAAATATATATATATTAATATATACACATATATATGTATTAATTTATATATATATGTATTAATGTATATATATGTATTAATATATATTAATATATGTATTTAATTTTTCATAGATATATATTTATAAATATATTTATTCATCAATATATATTTATAAATATGTATTTTCTGCCTGTTTTAAAATATATATCTATTTAAAAAAGGCTTATTATCTTGCAGTCAGAAACTATAAAGGGATCACGATGGCGAGCGCCGTTTGCCGTCGTTATGGACGCTTATTCCGTCAAATTGTTTTGATTTACGAGGACTCGACCCAAGAGGTTGCGTAACCGCAGTCCTAAGATTTCATTTGAAAGTAACACGTGGTAGTCGCATTTGTTTAAAAATCATTTTACGCTACAAAATCATGTGAACTATGCAAAAAAAAAAAAAGATTAAATAGATTCCCTCAAAGTTTAACTTTTACAAAATACCGAAAATAGTGACCAAAAGAAGAATCTGTCTATTACAGCAATATAACTAAATATGTCTTTGGTGATAAAAAAATTGTTGATCACTCCAAAGCAATTTGAAGAGACGATGACATCATGGCGCCGGTCCCCTGTTAAACGACCAGCTCAACGCCATTAAAGACGGCGTGGAAGTGAAGTGCTCCCTTCGTAGCTTCTTGACCGCATGACCTCATCGTGACGCTCATCCTCTCCTAGGCTCCTCTCCTAGACTCCTCTCCTAGGCTCGTCTCCTAGGCTCGTCTCCTAGGACTGACACCGAGATGCGGGGTGAATAGCGTGATGAAGGAATCCTGTGTGCACATTACAAAAAAAACACCAAAAAAATGACCAAACGTCCTGATGACGAAATAAAAAGACAATAAAACATGGAGGTGAAAACACCTCGAGGTATTTTGGCCTTGTTATAAAAAAAGTTATTTTCTTTCTGTGTTATTCTGCTGTAACTCACTTAAAAAGGGTAGACGGGATGTTCTTGTATATACTGGAATGTATGTAGTCCGATTTACTTTGTGACCAATTGTGTTCGTCACAAGGGCTCAGGGGGCGGAGCCTGTTGGGGAAAAGACACGTATCGACCAATCGGGTTTCGTCTTTGTTTTTGTTTTTTTGTCTGCCCTTCCCGCACCACGACACACGGTATAACGCTCTCACCACATATCTAGTGCAGAGGTAGAGTATAAAGAATAAAAAAAATTAAAAAGTGCTTTTAAATTTTATCCCATCGCTTTCTGATGTGCCACTCGGTGTCTGTTAGGATGGTAAAGATTATTTTATGAATGACAAAAAATGCCAAATTAAGGGGGTTATTTATATGAAGATATATATATAAATACATGAATGAATATATATATTATATATATTAGATATGGTGTAGTTTAAGATTATTATGTTTGTTAGAGGCTTTTTGCACTAGTTGAATGTTTCTGTCGTGTGACCTTCAGGGGCTTTCCAGCCGGTTGGTTTTTGCAGTGCGAGTCACCGATTTCATTCCCTCAGTTCCCACTCCTCTGTTCTCCATCTGAACCGTCGCTCGTCAACAAAACATCCTGTGCGTGTTTTTTGTATTTATATTGTATTGTTGAACTTAAAGCAATGAAATACTGTTGTTATCCAGCTCCTTTAATACTGTTTTATAGTATGTGTACCAATAAATCCAGGTGTAAAACGGGACATAACCACGGTGCTCTTTGTGTTTCTTCCTAGTACAATTATTTATTTCTTCGTCCATCTATTTAATTTAAGATGACCAGCGGTAATGTTATTGTTTTTGGAAGATAAGTGTAATATTCGGGGATAGCCAGGATATTTAAATACTATTCTAACTAAAAGGACAAAGATAATGTCATAATATGCCGAAAGGGGGGTAAAAAATATTATAAATCATAGTTTAGTAAGTCAAGACATGTGTCACAGTATTCAATATATAAACATTTATGTAAAAGATATTTTAAATTAAAAGTCAGGAGAAAGTCATAGTTCATCGAAAAAAGTAATTATAGTGTCAAAAAATGGCTTAAAATTCATAGAATGTCAAGATATGAGACGGTATATGACGTCTTCAAGTACCTAGAAAAGCGCTGTATAAAATATATTATTATTACTACCGTATAGTGTGCGGAATATAAAAGATAAAAGTCATTATGCTCTACAAAGGTCAGTGCAGCACTTGGTTACGTTTCCTTCCATTTCTTTCCCTCCTGTTCTCTCCTTTCTTTCCTCCATATCCTCAGTCCCTGCTTTTTAAATAAATCACTTTAATGAGCATTCTTGACGTGAATCACCGATGACGTCACCGGCAAAAACAGGAAAATAGAACACGAGAAATAAAAAATAAATAAATACACACACAGACCCAGTGAGTCATGTTTCTCTGTGTCTAGGAATCCCGTTCACACGTTCTGGTCTGCAGCCCGAGTCATCTGTTAACGTGACTCAGCAAAAAAAAAAAACAGCCATCTCACGAGCTCCCCCCGCGGTGCCTTCACTGCCGCTCGTAATCACTCGCTCTCATAGTTTGTGACAGAGTCCCACTGCAAACGCTGACGTCATTACAACTCTGAATTCCGACGCGCTGTTGGACCCCCGTGACGTCACAGCAAACGAGTTAAAAACAGCAAAACACTCGTTAGATTTAGGAAAATCTCACTTAAAATAAACGTATACAAATAATTATGATGTAAAGTTATATTTGTAGTATGCAAGGTTGTATATAGTAATATAAAGAGTAAATAATGAAGAGAAGGTTCAAAACTAGGTAAATATGTCAAAAGACACAAAAGACGCCAAGGTGGGTCTTCTGCAG
Organism: Liparis tanakae; assembly: GCA_036178185.1. Classification (NCBI taxonomy): domain Eukaryota; kingdom Metazoa; phylum Chordata; class Actinopteri; order Perciformes; family Liparidae; genus Liparis; species Liparis tanakae. The sequence continues at coordinate 17,535,785 of CM070101.1, read as the reverse complement.
GTGCGCATGCGCGTGTTTCTGCACCTGTGTGATTGTCTCACGGTGTTTCCTGTCTCAGGCCAACATGAGAATACACACACACACACATACGATAGACGTTCACTTTGTTCAGTATCATTAGAGGGATATAAATACAATATATCAATAAATACATATAAATCTATTTTTTGTCAAAAATAACCTTTTTGAACTGTAGTTTGTAATAATGATGTAGTGAGGAACAAAGCGATGGACATGTGGCTGTTATTATTATCACTTTGAATACCGTTTCATGATGTGTATAAATACATTCAGGTAAAAATGGGACACTTGTGAGAGTAATTGTGTATACGTGTCACAACATAACCTGTTTGGTTTATTATCTCTTTATTACGTCATATGATACAAACTTTATCTCAATTAGAAAGTGTTCCTCCCGTCTGTCTGGTCCCACATTGTGTATTAAAAATGTCTCAGTGGACAAACTGTGAGGCCAGATACACAACAGAACACACACACACGCACACAGACACAAAGACACGCACACACGCACACACTCCGCCCGCGCACTTATTCCCCAAACAATGAGCCCCGCTGACTAATCAGCTCAACAAGTGCGCCATGCATTCACTTCCCAATTGTCATTATAAGCAAAACGCATTTCCATGAGAAAGAAGAGGAGCAGCGCGCAGTCACCGCGTTGCCCTGGCAACCCGGCGGCTTCCCCTCCACTATAAAACGCAAGTAACCGGGTTCGTTTGGCCAGCTCTCGTTTCTGAGGGACAGGGTCTCCAAACCGGCTCCACTCTAGAGATGGTGGTTCTCCACTAGGCGGGTCGGTCATGCTCAAGGCTCAGGGGAAGTCCGACGGCCGGACCGGCACCAAGATCCTCCTGGAGGCCATGTCCAAGGACCAGGTGCACCTGGCCCGGTTCGTCCTGGACGCGCTGGACGGGCAGATCGTGGACTCCCGGACGGATGGCGCGCAGACCCCCCTCATCTCGTCCGTGCTGCTGCCGGACAGCGAGGCCCGTTGCAAGTTCGCCGAGCTGCTGCTGCAGAAAGGGGCCAGCGTCAACTGCCGGGACGGCCGCGGGCGCACGGCGCTCAGCCACGCGTGCGAGGCGGGCCACCTGGACGCCGTGAAGATCCTGGTGCGCAGCAACGCGGACCCGGAGCTCGCGGACGCGTGGGGCAACACGGCGCTCATGTACGCCGCCGTGGCCGCGCGCTCCCCGGTGGTGGAGTTCCTGGTGAGAGCGTTCAAGCGGCTCGGTCTGCAGGTGGACCGGCGGAACAAGGTGGGCAACTCGGCCGTGGAAGTGGCGAAGTTTCTCGGCCACGCGCAGTGCGTCTCCGCGCTCACTCACGGCTCCAGGAAGGGCCGCGAGGAGGAAGAGGAGGAGGGGGAGGAGGAGGATGCGCAGACGCGACAGGGGTTGGCACGTGGAGTTGGACCTTTCGTGAACGCGCTTGAGGACCTCACGTGTCCTGGTGCCGAGTGCCTATTGGCTCAGAGCCGGCAGCAGAGAGCCCGCGGGCTGCCGGCGATGAACTCCATCGAGGAGTTTGAAGGCGGGGAGGGGGGCTCCTCCTCCTCATCCTCCCCGCCTCCAGACGCGCTGGTATTCTCCCAAATCCTCACCCCCAAAGCCCTCGCGCGGGTTCCAGTCCACTCTCAGAACCATAAGCCTCCTAAAACAGGGGGCGAGGATCTCCCTCCTCCTAACCAGAGCTGCGAGGCTCCAAAATCGCATTTATTCTCCCCCCGGCCCCGCAGCACCCCCCCCAGACCCAGCGCGCGCCCCTCCGCCCTGGACATCCTACTGGCTCCAATTGTTTCCAACAAAATGGAAACGGAACCAGACACAGGAGCATCTAAACTGTTAGACTACGGCGTGGGCAGACTTCACCAGAAAAGATGCAGTCTGCCAACCAGTATGCTCGGCCCCGCGCCTCGGGACCGCGCACCCGTGCGTAAATCCAGAACCATAAGGAGGCGCGACGCGTCTCCGAGCCGAGCTGAACCTCCGACCGCCGCCACTCCAACCACGACTTTCTCGGCGTTGAGCAACAAACTCTTGCGCCGATTCACCTCCACGGAGTTTAAGACCGGCGCCAGGGAGTTGGAGGACAGTCCCGTGATGCCTTCAGGGCGGATTCCGCGATCGGAAACTTTTCCTCGGGGAATGAAACACCCGCAGGTGGACAGTAACCCCAGCATCGACAGCATCAGCTCCGTCAAGTGCGAGTTCGGCATCCCGAAATGAACCAAAGTGCCTCAAGCGGGTATCCGTAGGGCCAATGTTCTTAACGCCATCTCGATCTAAAAGTGCTCGACAATAAGAGTGGTGACATATCCGTTCTGCAAAAGTGTAACGGATGCCATCAACCAAAGGTTAAAGAGAGTAAAAATACAATAAAAAGGTTGTTTTTTGAATAACTAAGTGAAAAAACAAAACGAAAATGGACATAAACTCGAACCACGATGCGTAAAACTCTGTGCGTAAAGGTGCCCGCGCGCCTTCCAGCTGGATTCCGCCACTAGACTGAAAGGCAATGTGTAACTTCTGGTGTCAGTGGATGTTCTGTTGGGCTCCTTTGTGTTCAGCAGCAGACGCCACTCCTTGTGGAGAGGGTGGGGGTCACATCGAAGGTGGAGGGGTGATCATAAATTGTGAATTATTTAATTAATACAGCCTTTACGCGTGCCGTGCTACTTACGTTTGTGTTTTTTGGACACATCATTTATGTTCTGTGATTCTGTCTTCAATGACAGATTGTAGTTATATCGATGAATAAAATAAAAAAAATATGAAATGAACTCTGTGTCATGTGTTGTGTGTATATATATATATATATATATATATATATATATATATATATATATATATATATATATATATATATATATATGTGTGTGTGTGGGGGAGGGAGAAAGAGAGAGACTAAAAAAAGGTCAGTTTGTCATCCCTCGTGACGTTTTTATTCTCCAATTGCGGATTTTGGTTTCTAGCTGCAGCGCACGTGACAATAATTTCTAATTAGTACAAAAATACAAGATTCAGATTATATTATACGGTATTCAATAAATACCTACATGTTTTCCCTCGTGGTTCCATGCAATGGCGTGTTCTAACGAGACATGTTTATGTGTAGAAATGTATAATCTGGAGTATCCCTCCATTGAATAAAACTTATTGTTTTTCTAAATAAGATTTTAAGTCGAGGTCTTTTTTGCAGCCTTCGTTCCAACTCTCAGCTGCAACCTTGCAGAAGTGGAGTTCGCGGGAGGGAGGGGGGAGGGAGGGAGAGAGGGAGAGGGGAGGGGGTGTTGTCGGCGTTTCCCTCCAGACAGACATCATTTCAGCCCAACCTGCAGCCGCTGCCACCGACATGGAGACGACGGCACTGCGGGAATAACTCGAGACTGCGGCCGAGTCCTGAGACGCATTCAGGTGACCGAGCTTTTCTTTCCGGGAGGACTCATTACTGATGATGGTGTTGGTGATGTGTTGAAGGGGGGCTCGGTCCGCGCAGCTGTCACTGGGTTAAACCCGTCAACCTTGGAGAGAGGGCGGTCTGTGGTGGACGGCCAGAACTCCGAGGAGCCGAGGAGTTCTGCACAGCAACCCGGATCCGCACGTCCGACCCGGAGTCATGTTCTGCTGCATTCACGACGAGCTGCGCGTGACGGCTGGGCTCTGAGTAGAGGAATCCCTCCACTCTCTCTTTCTTTCTTTCTTCCTCTCCCGCCTCCCCCTTTCCGTCTCTTTTCTTGTCGCGGGTTCAGCACGAGCTGCCCAGTCATTTAGCCCCTGTGTGTGTGTGTGTGTGTGTGTGTGTGTGTGTGTGTGTGTGTGTGTGTGTGTGTGTGTGTGTGTGTGTGTGTGTGTGTGTGTGTGTGTGTGTGTGTGTGTGTGTGTGTGTGCAGCGCTGGGGAAGCAGGACGCGATGGGACGACTCGGTTTAAGCACCACGGAGAGCGCCCGGCTTCTGCTGCTCGGTAAGGGGGAGAGGGGGGGGGGGGGGGGCTGTGTGTGCATGTACAGCTGTCGTGACTCTCCTCACTGCAGTGAGTGTGTGCGTGCATGCGTGTGCACCTTTCTATGTGCATGACAGGCTCTCTGCGTGTCACGCGGGTCTCGCCTGTTCAACCGGAGGCATGTCGGTGGACGTGTTGCGGTTCGTGACTTTCTGCGCAGCCGGCGGCGCGCTGTTGCTCCCCCGGTGCCGCAGACTGCGGACTCACGGTGTTTCCACCGGATTTTGACTTTGCCGTGAGGTGAAAAAAAGCCAAACGGTCTAAATAGACTTCAGGTATACGACCACGACGTCGCCGTTTCTGCTGACTCTGCATGCTGTTCTTTTGGGTGTGCGTGCGTGTGCGCCTCATCTGTAACCCCGCTGACACGAGCACCCCCTCCCCCCACCCCCGACAACCCCCTCCAACTTCCATCACTCCACTCCGTGTCCAGGTGTGCTGGCGCTGTCCGTGGTGCTGGCGGAGCAGGAGGGGGAGAACCTGTCCGGCCTCTCCACCAACCCGGACAAAGCCATCTTCGCGGTGCGGGAGAACGGCACCACATGCCTGATGGTGGAGTTCGCCGTGAGATTCCTCGTGCCGTATGACGTGCTCGCGCTCAACGGGATCGACGTAAGGAACCCCCCCCCCCCCCTCCCCGTGCATTTTAACACGAGGGTGGTCAAAGATGAATTAAACGCAATGGCCATGAGAAGCACGTGAGACGCACAACGTGTCGTTATTGGATGCGCGTAAAGCTTTGATGACGCAATGGCACATTTTATTTTTATGAAATAAAAAAATGTTTCGTGATTCTTTTAAGATCAATATTGTTATTCATTATTAACATGGACCGTATATGTTGAGTGTAATACTTATTTTGAGCTTCTCTATGAGTATGTATTGTGCGTAAAACGCTAACATCGTTGGAGCCATCTGTCCAAAAAAGGAATTTTTAGATCTCCAATTTTTATTTTTAGCATCGATTCTTTCTTGTTGTTGTTTCCGCTGATATGAACACTGTTTTTAGTAAACCACACCCGGTATCTGGATATGTGGGTACATCGTAAAACTCGTGCGTAAAAACTCCAGCGTCCCTAATCTGTCCGTTTTGTGCCAACGCCTCTCAGCTGATCACCGAGCAGGCGGCGTTCACTCTGCCCCGGGGCGCAGAGATCGAGGGGAAATGCGGGAGCACCGAGTCGGAGATCCACATCACCTGGAGCAACAACGCCTACACGCTCCGCATCTACTTCTCCAAGGTGGGCGAGGCGGCCTCTGTGGGGCAATGACGTCACTTTTACCGACGTGTTGAATTAAAGGAATGTTCTAGTTAGAGGATATTACATCATTCAATCGTCAAGATGGCGTTTTTTCCTCAGTGGGGGCCAACTTGCCCCTCTCGTGCAGTGGAAAAGCCCAGTTTGACGCTCGTGTGTGTGTGTGTGTGTGTGTGTTGCAGGAGTTCCGTGACAAGGGCATTGAGGTGTGGAAGATTAGCAAGGTCCAGTTCCTCTATGACACCTCGGAGACGTCGCACTTCAACAACGCGTACAACCGTGAGTCGCGCGCACGCAGCAGCCACTCCGCACATTTCCTATTCGCAGAGGCGTGTGCACGTCACACTTCAGAAGGACTCAGAGGGATGGTTCACGCAGGGAGGCGAGATCTTTGCACACGGTTGTCAAAAAAATCACAAATAAGAAAAAGCCAGATACAAAAATATATTTTGTATCAAATCTAATAAACTGGCGAATAACTTATTTTATACATTTAAATGTGCACGTAACCATGTTATCTTCAACTAGTTTTAAAGTTTCACAAACAATTCACCAGAATTATCCTTTGAAAATCATCTGAAATTATATGGAATTTGAATCCATCTTGTTTTTAGATAAAAGCTCACAATTACACACGTGTGCACACAGACAGGCAGACAGACAGACAGGCAGACAGACAGGCAGAGAGACAGGCAGGCAGAGAGACAGGCAGACAGAGAGGCAGACAGAGAGACAGACAGGCAAACAGACAGACAGACAGACAGGCAGGCAGACAGAGAGAAAGAAAAAAAGGCAGACAGGCACAGATAGAGAGAGACAGGCATGCAGACAGAGAGAGAGAGAAACAGGCATGCAGAGAGAGAGAGAGAGACAGACAGACAGACAGACAGACAGGCATCCAGGGAGAGAGAGAGAGACAGGCATGCAGACAGAGAGAGAGATAGGCATGCAGACAGAGAGAGAGAGAGAGAGAGAGAGAGACAGGCATGCAGACAGAGAGAGAGACAGGCATGCAGACAGAGAGAGAGAGAGAGAGAGACAGGCATGGAGACAGAGAGAGAGACAGGCATGCAGACAGAGACAGAGAGAGAGACAGGCATAAAGAGAGAGAGAGACAGGCATGCAGAGAGACAGACAGACAGACAGACAGACAGACAGACAGACAGACAGACAGACAGACAGACAGACAGACAGACAGACAGAGAGAAAGAAAAAAAGGCAGACAGGCACAGATAGAGAGAGACAGGCATGCAGACAGAGAGAGAGAGAAACAGGCATGCAGAGAGAGAGAGACAGACAGACAGACAGACAGACAGACAGACAGACAGGCATCCAGGGAGAGAGAGAGAGACAGGCATGCAGACAGAGAGAGAGACAGGCATGCAGACAGAGAGAGAGAGAGAGAGACAGGCATGCAGACAGAGAGAGAGACAGACAGACCCACAGACAGGCAGACAGACAGGCAGTTGGTGACCTCCTGTCTCCCTCCAGCGGGGAAGCACACGGCCAACACCCACCGCCTGTCGGCGCTGGTGACGCCGGCCGGCCGCTCCTACGTGTGTCTGGCGCAGCAGACGCTCACGCTGCTGTCCACCGACCACCAGAAGGGCGTCACGGTGGCCATGTACGACACCCAGATCCAGCCCTTTGACATCACCTCGGACTTCATGTTCAGCGAACGTAAGACACACACACACACACACACACACACACACACAGGGGTTATTGCTGCAGTATGAGGAGAACCTATAGGACTGCAGAGAGGAGGCAGGGTAACGCGAGGGGGAAAGAAGAGGAGGTGGGGGTGCAAGGGGGGACACAAAGAGAGAGAGAGAGAGAGAGAGGGGGGTTACGAGTGCAGTCGTTGCCCTGGTTGCAGCTCTTATAGACGCGCTGCATGTACCCGGCTGTCCTCTGGAGCCGATCACCTTGGAACAATCTCGTTGGCTGCCGTAAACTAGGCTGTGCTCCGCCTCGCCGCCTCTCTCCTCGCCGCCTCTCTCCTCGCCGCCTTTCTCCTCGTGAGCATCACCGCTTCCCACGCGGAGCAACGCCAACTTTAAACCAGTGGTGGTGACTGGTGGTGCAAGTCCTTCTTTCTCCACCGGGGATGCAGATGGAGCGTGCCGGAGGGAGGAGGGGTGGCGTGTCCTTGAAGGCAGCACCGGTCTAACTTCTTCAGTCTGGAGATCAATACCTCCACTCTGAGTATCGATCGGTATCTCCCGATCGGCTGATAGTGATGAGTGAACCGCGGGCCTCCGTGTGTGGGCGGGACCAATCTGTTACGCAACATCAGGCCGGACTTAGACGGTACTTTTCTTACTTTGTTAAACAAACCGCAACAAATAAATATGGATATGTGTGTTTTAAAACTTTAAAGTCTCAGTATGAAACAACTGCATGAAATGAGAACACACTGTAACTCTTAGTGAAGTCACGACACAAATTAATGCAAATAACCTTGATAATTACCAAAAAGGTTTGTCTCTAGCTCTCATGATCCGACACATGACGCAGTTATAAAGATATAGATCGAAGAAGATTGGCCCCATTGTCACAAAACCGATCCAGTTACTTGAGTCGGTATAAACTATATTCGTGTTGGATTGGTGTATTTTTAACATGCAAGAACATCCGTGTGCAGGCTGACCTTTAACCTTTACATTCAATGCTACACAATGAGGCATGCTGCACATCTGAGGCCTCCAAGGGGCCACAAGATAAGAATGAGATAACGCTGTTGGACTGATGATATATATATATATATATATATATATATATATATATATATATATATATATAGATATATATATATATAGATATATATATATATATATATATATATATATATTAAAAAGAAAATATATGTATTAAAAGAAAATACATATATACAAATATATATATATATATATATAAAAACAAATATATAATATATACACAAATATATATATATACATTTATATATATAAATATATATACGAATATATATATATATATTTAAAAAATACATATATATATTTAAAAATCTATATATATACACACATATATATATATATATATATATATATATATATATATATATATATATATATATATATATATATATATGTATATAAAATTACATTGAAATGACAAAACTAAGGTTCAATGGAATCAACTGTGTTCCACTGATTGAAAAATCTATATTTACTCGTGAAACAACCACAACTTCAGAATTGTAGTTAGTTCCGCATCTAGAATGTGAATCTTTGCTTGTTTCTTTAATCTTTCACGAGAGAGAAGCATCATATATTTGGGTTGTGCATCTGAAGACATTCTCTTGGGCTTCAGGACATTGCGAGTGGGTTATTTAGGTCACTTCGTTGAGTAAAACACGATTTGATGAACCCGATTCCACTGGAAGAGAATACGGAAAAGGACGAGACACACGACTTGTGAGCAAATCCACACGGTGTCTTCTAGAACCCTCGCCGGTCATGCTCACTCTTCACTATTTCCCCTTTTTCTCGCAGCCTACAAATGCATCACGGACCAGCGGGAGCGCCTGGAGGAGACGCTCCCCATCATCCTGGCCTTCATCTTGGCCCTCATCATCGTCATCACGATCACCGTCTACCACTTCCACCTGAAGCTCACGACCATCCCGCCGCAGCTGCCCAGAGACCGCTCCATGTACAAGAACATGTAGGGGTGCATTCTTCCAAAAGCTCATTTAAAAAGAAATACATTAAAATAAAAGACTTGTCTCCTCGATGTCCCAACGCCACAGAGGGGACAGAGCCACGCGGTGCGGCCGACGGCCGACCCAGACTTTTGAATATCTAGTTTAAAAAGGAGAAAAAAGGGGGAGGGGCTTGGGGCCGAGCATGGATGTATAGTTGCCGGGTAAACTCACCAAAAAAAAACGACATTCTCCCGGCTACTGAATTGAATCTTAAATGCCGTAAAATTCATAGTCTGTATTACAGTAGTTAGAATTTTAATAAAAATGAAGAGAAAAAAAGAAATTTATGCTTTTATGAAAATATAATAAGATTTTAAATCCAGAGGTTACAGATTTTATTTCCCTTTATTATTTGTGTTGTTCCTCCATATCACTGGGGTCGTATCACCTTTGAGCTACTTCGATCCAGCTCGTCTTTGAAACAAATGTCAGAGCTTCTGCCGTCGTTCGTCAACTGTTTGTCGTCTCCTCCTCTCCGAGAGTGCTGCTAAATGATTTTAATACCTATTGTTGGTTCTGTATTGGCTAATCTTGATATGCATATATTTCTGTTGTTGTTCAAGAATCCCTTTCATTTAGAGTTTGTTTAAATGCAGCCGTAGTGTTTCACAGTGGACCAGTCTTGTAGTGTGTGCAGTGCAGTGGCATTCAGAGTTGCGATGTTTTTTGCTTTCGACTTTCGACAAATCTTTTCTCTCCACACAATGTATGGGACATAACAACAACAACAACAACTAACAAAGAAATACATAAACATCTGAGAAAAATTCTGTTGTAAAAAAAAGTGAAGAATTTTATCAGAATGCCATATGAAAGTGTTTATGAAAAAGAGAGGTTATCGAGTAAACAAATGTTTGAAAAAAATATGTGTAAAATATTTTCAGAATCAAAGTCTATGCATAAACCTCTGCTGATGCAATCTTGTGCAGTATTCTTCTGTTCATTGAAATAAATTGCTGGAATCACCTCGACACACCTGTTATTGTTATTATCTATCACAGTACTACAGCACATTATCTCTCAAACCCCACCTATACATTAATATATATATATATATATATATATATATATATATATATATATATATATATATATATGTGTGTCTATAAAATATATGTATATATTTATATTATTTTTCAATATGTCTAAAATATATGTATATATTTATTAATTAATATACAATTGTATTTAATATATATATATATATATATATATATATATATTGATTTATATAATATATATCATTATATATATATGTATATATATAAAATTGTATATTAATAAACAAATATATACATATATTTAAGACATATTTATATAAAATCATCTTAATATATAAATATATGTTATAGACATATAAATAAATATATAAAAATATAAATAAATATAAACATATAAATAAATACAAAAATATATAAATAAATATATTAATGAATATACATATACATATATAATAAATAAAAACAAATGTAATAGCACGATGTAAAAAAAGGTGACCGATACTCAGACAGGGAAGTAGTATTGATTTTGCCGACTGACGGACTATGAAAAAGATGCAATATGAAAAAGTCTAATTGAAAATAAATAGAGCATCCGTGTCAGCTCCACCTTTTGGTTCCAGCAGTGTGGGCGTCATACATCAGCCCAAAGTCATCAAAGTCAAAGCCATTTATCTCAGTTGTTCACTCGGTCACATGCTCGTTGAAAAAGATCTCGAAGAAATGTTCTTTTTGTTCGGAAAGTGGGTCGGAAATCAATCACATTACGCCGCCGCCCTTCTCAATTTGAACACGGTTTTATTCGACGCCTCACGAGAGCGTGTTAGTTTAATTAATCAGAATGACCATTCACGAGGGGGAGGCGCCTCTGGAGTTGACCCATATTTGACGACCACTCCACCCAAAGAAAGAAATCTGAGTCCAGAGAAAAAGTGGTAGGAGAACTTTTTACTCACTTTGTGTTTGGCACACAAGTAATTAACAGGACTACGAGTATCACACGAGTCCAACACTGCTACACGAAGAGCAGCTCGGGGAGGTTCATTTGGGTTTTGGTAAACGTCTCATAACCGTAAACCAATGGCCTGCACACGTTGCCTGTTTTTTTAATTTAAATTAAGTGTGATTTTAAATAAATACAGGAATAAATAAATTCTTAAATAAATGTATAAATAAATAAATACAGGAATAAATGAATACAAAGTATACCTAATGTATAGGAGGACAAAAAAATTCTTAAATATAAATAAATAAATGCATGAATAAATACAGATATAAATAAATAATTGCTTAAATAAATGTATAAATAAACAATTACAGGAATAAATACTTAAATAAATGTATAAATAAATAAATACAGGAATAAATAAATATAAGTTATACCTAAAGAGGACATCATTAAATAAATCTATTTCTTCATTTATTGATGTCTCTATTTATGTGTCAACACGTATTTCTTCATTTATTTATTCCTGACATCTATGTGTCCTTGTATGCAAATGAGCTGGGGCGGTCTGAACCTCATAGTTAAAGTAACAGGATTAGTCAAGTAGGGGAGCAAGACAAAAGCAACCGATCCCGAGCACCTTGCTGGCATCCAAGATGAGGTTTATAAAGTGATCCGGCTCAACTAAAGGCCTGCCTGGTTTACTAGTGGACAACAACAATAACAACAACAACAACAACCTCATCCAGCTGACCTGAACTCAACAGTACAACAAATAGTACACACTTAAATGGAATTAAACACCTCATACTCATTTCCCACGACCAGCAAATTAACGTCAAATGAGCAAACGTGTCCACCTACATAGAAACATCAACATATAACGTTAAGGTAAGCCAACACTTACCTGGTTGAGAAAACTCACCTGTAGCTGAACTGCATTCATTTCCAACAATGGAGTGGCGGTCTGTCCAGTTTCCTTTCTTCTTCGTCATTTTGATACAATTGTTTCAATAACTCGTTTACGGTGACGTAGTTTAGGTTTCTGTGGCAACACACGGAAGTCTGGAAGTTGTATTTCCCCCCAGATAACTGTCTAATTGAGTTTATAATATATAATATAGTATAACATGTGTTGTATAACTCTTCGATGAACGTGTGTGCAGATCCAGCGTCCGCCAACTTTTCCGCAGCAGATATTGGGTCACGTGACGTGTGGTTGGAAACACAGGTGTAACAAATATCCTTAATGAAGCACGGTTTGTGTTGCGTTCAAGTAACCCGGGAAACAACGCTGCTGAGCTTTAAAACCCCACCAGAGACTTCATTATTTGAATTGCTTTGCGTAAAAAAACTAAAACCCAGACACGTTAAAAAATAAAATTAAAATACTGGTTTATAAAACACCTTAAAATCAAAGAGTATGACCTCATCGCCTTTAATTGCATTGCCCTGAATTAAGTTATTATGAAATTATATTTATTCCACGTGTGCTTTTCCTTTAGTGATGTGTAAAAAAGGAAATGAAATAAATAAATAAAAAATATTATTTTAATTAACTTTTCATTTGAAGCTTGTGTAAGACCCATAATGCACCTCCTGTTAAAAGGAAATTAAATAATAAATAAATAATAATAATTTTGATTAATTTATCATTTGAAGCTTGTGTAAGACCAATAATGCACCTCCTGTTAAAATGAAATGAAATTTAATAATAATAATAATGATTTTAATTAATTTATCATTTGAAGCTAGTGTAAGACCCACAATGCATCTCCTTTAGGAACACATTCACAGCCTTGTGCAGTTGACCTGGTGAGAACATGTAAACGTCTCACGCCGTTCCCCTCAGCAGTAACTCGGGGCTCTACGGTCGGGAGGTCGATGCCCTGCGGCGCCGCCGGCCCACCAGTACTTGTGCTTTTGTTTACTGGGCCGTCAGCAGACGTGTAGAAAGAGGCTCCATTCTCCATCCGAGCTAAATCAATATCCCATTATCGGGTTTCTGAGGGAAATGGCTTCAGGGGAAGAGAGAGGAATAACCTCATATGTATCATGGCGACGCCGATGTCTTTTCTGAGGTGAAGTTCAAGGTGAAATAGTTGGAAATGTTGACTTTGGAGAATATGGAGGACCCAAAAACAACAAAGAGAAACAATAAAACTGTTGAGTAATCTGATGAAGGAAAAATCCATGCAACACATCTCAATGTTTTTTATGGGCGTTTTTTTCTTCTTCTTCTTTTAATTGAAATCAGCTTCACTGATAACAAACATGCAATATCACTGTACAAGCCAACACCACAGAGAAGTGTGACTCATTCAAGTCTCGGCACACATTGTCGAGGATTTAAACTGCGCACGCACACACACTTTCAGATGTTGTACAGAGATAAACACACTCTACCTCTCACACACACACAGGCTCACACACAGACTCACACACATCCACGTATGCACAGTCGTATTTACATATCACAGTGAAACGATGGGTACAAAAAAAAAGTTATGTGTAGGAGGAGGATTACACGGTTCTCCCCGGTCCGACCAGAGATGAGGATGGCAGCCGGTTCTGGTGGTTCTGACTGAGGTGAGGAGGAGGAGTGAGATGGTGACGGCGAAGGATGCGAGGAGTAGAAAAACAAGACTTTTTTTAAATCGGCATCCTGAAAAACCTGTGCGGGAGGCGCCTCTCGGCATTTATATAAACGGGATGAGACCCCTAATATAAAAGAAAATGTCTCTCTTTTTTTTCTTTTTCTTTCTCTGCTACATTTTAAACGTGTAATTATTTATTATCATAAATACAGGGGGCTTCATAAATAGGATCGGGGTATTGCTTGGATGATATAACGACTGATAGCGCTTTTAGAAATGTAAAATTGCCCCCCCCCCCCCCCCAAGAAAGAAAAAAAGGCCACACTACCAAAAAAAAAAGAATCCTTCTATTCCAATAAATAAATAAATACTTTAAAACGTCATACAAAATTCTGACATTACCCTTTTTTTCTTCTCTCCAACATTTAATGGAAGTTCTGTCTACAAATGTAAGATAATAAATATATTTAGTATTTTTGTATTTTTTCTTTTAGTAACAGTTAGGTTGGGTTTTATTTGGGATATCTCTTATAATCTTTAAGCAAAAAACTGGATTATAAACAGTAGGAAAAGATCTCTGCAGAAACTCTATTTAATACTGCCTCATATCACAATGGTTTACGACACGGTTAAAATACTGCAAATTATCAAAACTGTACAGAAAAACTTACAAGTTTCTCTAAAATACATTTTCACTGCAAGTGTGTGAGAAGAGAGAGATGCGAGAGCTCGTCGGCCGCTCCTCAGTCGGCGCCGGGTCAAAGGTCGCGGCCGTTTGCTTCCCCCCCCCCCCCCCCCACCCCCCGAAGACTCTCAGTCTGGGAAGAGGAAGAAGACGAGGCGAGCCAGCCCTCACGTTCCTACTGGACGACTAGTGAGATCCTCCGGGTCCAAAGTTTAAAAATGAATTTTCTTTCTTCTTGTTTTCTCTTGTTGTGTCTTTCGTCTTCTTTTTTTTTCAAAAAGTGTAATTTCTTTCGATTATTCCTCTAGCTAATCTACTTCACGGTTACAGGTGTGAGTGTTAGTGGCGTGAGGGGCAGTGCCCCCCCTGGGTGGTGTGTGTGTGTGTGTTGTTTGTGTGTGTGTGGAGGAAGGGCAGGTTGTTTTCTCCGGAGGCCGGCAGCAGCTCAGCGGTGGCGGTAGTGTCTCATGAGCGGCACGATGCAGGACGGGGGTCCCGAGAGCTTGAGGAAGGGGTGCTGGAGCAGCTCCAGGGCAGTGGCTCTCTGCGAGGGCTCCCGCACCAGCATCAGGTCCAGGAAGGAGCGCAGCACCGAGGACACCTGAGGACCAGAGGGAACACCTTACAGTGAGTTACGGAGATCCAGACTTCTCCGGACGCAGACTGCCAGACGTACCGTTCAAAAGTTTGGGGTCACTCAGACAATTTTCGTGTTTTCCATGAAAACTCACACTTTTATTTATCAAATTAATTGCAACATGAATGGAAAATATAGTCAAGACGTTGACGAGGTGAGAAATAATGATTTTTATTGTAAATATTAATGTTGTTCTTCAATTCCAGTTTTACAGCTTCTCTCACCAGCATTGCTGTTTTCAGTGGTCACATAAAAAGGTTTTAAAGGGTTTTCTACCCCTCTGCTAGTCTTCTAAGGCGATAACACACTGTACCACCCAGACGATTTGGTGTTTTCATTAAAACTCTCACTTATATTTATCAAATAAATTACAAAATGAATATAAAATATAGTAAAAACATTGACGAGGTGAGAAATAATGATTTTTATTGTAAATATTAATGTAGTTCTTATTGTGGCTCATAGGAAGGCCAGTGTTATAGCTTCTCTCACCAGCATAACTGTTTTCAGCTGCGCTCACATAAAAAGGATTTAAATGGGTTTTCTACCCCTCCGCTAGTCTTCTAAGGCAACAACACACTGTACCACCCAGAAAATGTGGTGTTTTCATTAAAACTCACACTTTTATTGATCAAATTAATTACAAAATTAATATTAAATATAGTCAATACATTGAAAAGGTTAGAACAATTATTTGTATTGTAAATATTAATGTAGTTCTTCTTGTAGCTCAAAGGAAAGCCACTTTTATAGCTTCGCTCACCAGCATAACTGTTTTCAGCTGTGCTCACATAAAAAGGGTTTTCAAGCGCTTTCCACCCCTCCGTTGGTCTTCTAAGGCAATAACACAAAGTATAACTAGAACATGGAGATGGGCCTCTACACACCTCTGGAGAGACTTCATTACACACCAGAGAATAGTCATTTACACATTAACTATGGAGAGAGGTTTATGATTCATTTAAAGTGATCTTTATTGATAAAAACAGTGCTTTGAAAAATAAGGACATTTCTAAGTGACCCCAGACTTTTGTATCTGTAGGTTCTTAAACCGTACGTGTCATCCGAGTAAATTCTGACCGTCGCCTACATAAACGCCAGAAGATCGTGGCTCTGTGTCGTCGCTCACACGGATCAATTCATGATGAATTTAATGCATGTCACAAGATGAAATGCTAAAACTGAACAATTCTTTTGGCACGCCAATTTCATTACCTGTGTATGTTCAACCCCTGCAGCAGCAGACGGGATGTTCACGGATGAATGAATCATCACGGAATTAGAAAAGTCCGGCCTCCAGCGTCATGAATAACCCCCCCCCCCCCCCCCCTCCGCGTGACTCATTATTTTTGAACAGAGGCAATATTCTGGAATCACAAGTATTCTTTTCAAAACTCTCTTTTTTTTATGTTTTCGGGCGTGACCTTTCCTCAAAAGGTCGAACACGTTGTTCAGACCACGCAAACTTTTTGGGAAATTACCATTCAGTAAGTGATACTTAGACTCTACATGTTAGATTAACGTCCAACAAGAAAAGAGAAGATAGAAATGTTTGAATCGCGAAGGAAGAAACACAAAATACATCAAAAGGACGAAGAGAAAGAAAATAGAGTAAAAGTATAAACACATATAAACAAATATGTATGCATAGAAAGTGTGTTATGAGTAATACGGACACCATTTGGTTAGATAAAAAGTTACAAGACTAGAAAAAGAAACAAAATTCAAAAGTTATAGCCCCACCAGCGCCTGATAAAATAATAAATCTACATTTAGTAGAATAATTAAAGTAAACTAGAAAGGTAAGTTGATCTTTGACTCTCTATCTGCTCTTCATGTTTGATTAATGTCCAAAGAGGAAAGACGAGATAGAAATAGAACAATCGCGAAGGAAACGCTGCAAAAAATACACAAACATATAAACAATAGTCATGAATATTAAGTGTGTTATGAGTAATAATAACACAAGTGCAAAATAGAACGGCGTAAAGAGTAAGATCCATATAAAAGAGACAAAAAGAAACAAAATGTCAAAATATAAGTAATAAATAATAATAATTTATAACGCGTTTTTAAGGTACTTAAATCCACTTTACATGTTACATTAGACGCAGCTACAGGGAGCAGGTCAGGGCTAAGTGTCTTGCTCAAGGAAACGTCGACTAGGGGGGGGATTGAACCGCCAACCCCCTGATTGGAAGACGGACCTGCTAACCACTTTTAATTCTTTCACTCTCTCTTTTTTGGTAATTTGTGAAGTTTTGTCGCATTTTCTTTTTTTTTAAGACAGACCTGCTGACCAGTCGCCCCCCAAACATCTAGAAGAGGACCCCGTGTTGTGTACCTTGTGCGACTCTTTTAGCCGGGGGGGCAGGTTGTCTCGTATCCTCCTCATGGCCTGCAGAGGGGGTTCGTTGAAGTAAGGCGGCTCCCCGTCCACCATCTCGATCACCATGATGCCCAAAGACCAGATGTCCACCTGGACACACACACACACACACACACACACACACACACACACACACACACACACACACACACACACACACACACACACACGTCAGTCTGAGTGCTGGAGCCAGAAGCCAGTGTGGTTAAGATAAGATAAGATATTCACAGTGGGTCATTCCAGGATCACAGCAGTGAATGTACATTAGATGATTAATAAGAATAAAATATAAAATTTAAATAAAAACACAAAACACAAAAACACAAAAACATAAAAACACAAAAACTAAATACTAAAATACAAAATACTAATACTACTACTAAAATACTAATACAAAATACTAATACTAAGTTACTAAATACTAAAATGCAATACTAAATACTAATACTAAATTACTAAATACTAAAAATACTAAATACTAATACTAAAATATTAAAATACTACTAAATACTATAAAGGGGAAAAAAACAAAGTAAAGTGCTGAGTGAAGTAAAGTAAGTAAAGTGTTGAGTTGGTCAGGATCTACTGCAGTGAGTTGTGCAGCCTGACAGTGTGTGTGTGTGTGTGTGTGTGTGTGTGTGTGTGTGTGTGTGTGTGTGTGTGTGTGTCCTCACCTCGGTCCCGTAAGGCAGTCGAGAGATGACCTCCGGGGCCATCCAGTAGGGCGTGCCCACCAGCGACTTCCTCTTGGGCACCTCTTTGGAAACCTGGGCGCAGAAGCCGAAGTCCGACAGCTTGATCTGCAAAACACGGGCGGGTCTGTATCAGAACCTCCGTGCAGAACCTCACTGACCCGCTGCGAGGGGGAAGCGTCTCCGTGGAGGAGGCTGTAATCTCCCGTATTAGCCGTTAATTAGCCTTCAATTAATCACGTCTTATCAGCTCGTTAGGCGGGATTTAATTACCGGGAGCACGAGTGGTAATTGATGATGACGACGATGATGATGATGATGAGTTTTTCTGGCACTGGCTGTTGACAAGTGGCTCCCATGGAGAAGGTCAGCGAGTGTTAGTGTGTGTGTGTGTGTGTGTGTGT
>CM070101.1:17467427-17512427 GCA_036178185.1 Liparis tanakae | reverse complement strand
TAATGGCGCGACGCAACGAATCGATAATATAATTTGTTGCCAGCTCGTCTAATAATCGATTTTCAACAGATCAGATTTATCGATTCGTTGTACACGCATCAAAGTTGTTGTTGTTTGTATTATTCAGTCAATACAATATTATTCTATATAATATACAAAACAGAAAGACTGAAAAGGTATAGGTAAAAGAAAAAAATGCCTATATAATTCTATCCTAAATTACTATGATCAAATAAATCTGAAAAATAACATTAAAATAAAGAAAAGTAATAAAGAAAAGAAAATACATATATATATATATATATATATATATATATATATTATTTTGTTTATTATAAAAAAATATTATAATAAGAACATTTATATAAAATAAAGAAAAATAATAAAGCAAATAAAAAAATAATATTTATATATATATATATATATATATTTTTAAATTAATTTTTACATTTTATATACATTTTCTGATTTATTTGATTATAATAATTTAGGATAGGAATATATAATCATGTTTTGCTTCTACCTATACCTTTTTCAGTCTCTCTCTCTCTCTCTATATATATATATATATATATATATATATATATATATATATATATATATATAAATAGATATGCAGTAGGCCGGTGCCGTCACCTCGTTGAAGAGCAGCTCTCTCCTCTGCTGTTTCCTGAGGTCCATCTTCTTCACGGCCACCTGCTTGCCGCTGTGCTTCTCGCTGGCGATGCACACGATGCCCGTGGAGCCCTCGCCGATCTTGATGAAGCTGTCCAGGTACTCGCGAGGGTCGCCTGCAGGTTCCAACACAAGAGAGGAGCTGGAGTTCCACGCGTCAACAACAACAACATGAAGTTTTTAGCCGTTATCGTTCATTTTCCCAACCTGGGTTGACCACCAGTTGGAGGGCGGCTCTGAATTGCTCGTGAGAGACTCTGGAGGGTTGCGTGTCCGAGCTGGACCCCCAGGAAGGAGGCGGGTAGGCCCCCGGGGGGATGTAGGGCGACGAAGGCTGCGAGTACGCCCCCTGTGTGGAACAAAAAGAAGACATGTTGATACTTTCTAACATAATGTATGTTTAAAAATGGACTTTTGAGCCAAAGATTGACCCAAAAAAAAACAATAAATAGAATAATTCAGGCAAACGCTGCAACTTTCTGGTAAAATGTTTGCCAACCGGCTAAAACACTTTTAAAATGACATTTAAAAATGTAAATGAATGAAGTGGCGGCGTGCCTGCGGGGTGTAGGGGGGGCTGGGCTGGGAGGGGGGGTGGTGGTAGGGCGACGGCTTGTAGTGGTGGAAGACGGGCGGGTAGGGCAGGTGGACCGGCGGGTAGCCGGGCGGCTTCATGTGGCCCTGAGGCTGCTTGAGAGGCCCTCGGGGGTAGGTGTCGCCCCCCGTGACCTGGGGGCTGGCGTCGCGGGCGGGACGCTCGTAGTCGCCCTGGAGGAGACGAGGAGACGAGGAGACAAGGAGACGAGGAGAGAAGGAGAGACGGAGAGAAGGAGAGAAGGAGACAAGATCACAAGGTTAAAGAACAGCTCATCATTTATCACGACCGCCCTACGACGCTCCTCAACCTCCATCCATCAACCAGGAGACCCGAGAGCACACACACCCACACACACACACACACACACACACACACACACACACAGAGACACACACAAACACACACACACAGACACACACACATACTTTGCACTCATTGTTTCAATAACTCCAGAGAGAAAAATCTGGATTTATTGATGTTTCTCCTTCCTCCTCCTCCTCCTCCTCCTCCTCCTTCTTCTTCTTCTTCTTCTTCTTCTTCTTCTTCTTCTTCTTCTTCTTCTTCTTCTTCTTCTTCTTCTGTTCTCTTTCCTTTTAGTTGTTTCACTCCCTCTGTGACTATCACTCACAACACACACACACACAAACACACACATGTGTGTGTGTGAGACAGGACAGGAGGAGGAGCCCTGATGTGTTGGGATGCCGTATAATTACATGCTGTGAACTCTTTGAATCAATCACTCTCAGGCAGATGTAAGGAGGAGGGTAGAGGGGGGGGGGGGCTGCTTCTAGGATGGCCCAGCCCCCCCCCCCCACCTCCTCCTCCCCATCAGTGGCCGGCACCGCTGGCTGGCTGTCAGCCACGGGGTCTCCTGATCCATGTTGGTTAAACGCGCATTAATCTGAGTGTGGCAGGGTAATCAACAACCGAACTCAACTGTGAAATTGAATTCGGCGGTGGAACGTCGTTCGGCCGGTGTGAGTGTTTTTGTGCCGAGGCTGCAGAAAGGGAAAGTGCCGCAACATCAATTTGTCACCGAGAGCATGCGGCACCGAGAGAGAGAGATGGAGGGGAAGAGAGGGTGGGGAGGGAGAGAGAGAGATGGAGGGGGAGAGAGGGGGGAGAGAGAGATGGAGGGGAGAGAGGGTGGGGAGGGAGAGAGAGAGATGGAGGGGGAGAGAGGGGGAGAGAGAGATGGAGGGGAGAGAGGGTGGGGAGGGAGGGAGAGAGAGAGATGGANGGGGGAGAGAGGGAGAGAGATGGAGGGAGAGAGGGGTGGGGAGGGAGGGGAGAGATGGAGGGGGGAGGAGGGAGAGAGGGAGAGAGGGAGGAGGAGAGGAGGAGGAGAGAGAGAGAGGGGGAGAGGGAGAGATGGAGGAGGGAGAGAGATGGAGGAGAGGAGGAGGGGAGAAGGAGGGGGAGGAGAGAGGAGAGGGAGAGATGGAGGGGGGGAGAGAGGTGGGGAGAGAGGAGAGAGAGGGGAGAGAGGTGGAGAGAGGGAGAGAGAGAGAGAGAGGAGAGAGAGATGGAGGGGAGAGAGAGGGGAGAGATGGTGAGAGAGAGGAGTTGAGAGATGGACGGAGAATGAGATAGAGGAGAGAGAGAGAATGAGAGAGATTGTGTGTGTGTGAGAGAGAGAGAAAGCGATGGGAGAGGGAGAGGAGAGAGAGAAAGTGTGTGTGTGTGTGTGTGTGTGTGTGTGTGTGTGTGTGTGTGTGTGTGTGTGTGTGTGTGTGTGTGTGTGTGTGTCCGTCTACTGTTACTTCCTCACCGTCTCTCCCCCAATGACAGCCGTGGAGGAAAGAGAGAGGGATTTACTTCAGAGGTGTGCGAGTGGGCTGAATGAGGGAGAAGAGAAGAGGAGAAAAAGATAGAGAGCGGAGAGAGAGAGAGTGTGTGAGAGAGAGAGAGAGAGAGGGAGAGAGAGACGGGTGGGTTTGTTACAAGGTCTGTGAGCCGATAAGAATGGTGATTCTTAAGCTGCAGATGACTCCTTGTTTCCTTTTTCTTTTTATATATCTATATCTATATAGATATAGATATATAATATGGATACATATAAACAAGCTGCGTCCCATTAAATAAATAACTTTACATTCCCGACACACACACACACACACACACACTGCTTTGTTTTCGGGGGAAGCGAATGTGGCTCCTTGAGCACGACGACTCCAAACGTGGTGATGAGGAAACGGAGTGTAAGAAGAACCTTCTTCTTCTTCTTCTTCTTCTTCTTCTTCTTCTTCTTCTTCTTCTTCTTCTTGAGTGGATATTTACTGAAGCGTGCAGGTTAAATGTTTTCTCCCCCCCTCAGGGATCTACATCAGCAAGCCCAGTTTCTCTCTCTCTCTCTCTCTCTCTCTGGGCTCCTGGTCTCACTGCACTAGAGAGCGGAGGTGATGGAGGTGATGATGATGATGATGATGATGATGATGATGATGATGATGATGATGATGATGATGATGATGATGATGATGATGATGATGATGATGGTGATGATGGTGGAGGAGAAGAAGCTGCGGTAGCCTTCATCAGCCTCTAACGTTCTTGGGAAATGATTTAAAGAATATATGTACGGAAAATGAATAGAACAACCTTATTGCAGCACTTTTAATCAGACTACTGCTACTACCATATCATACTACCTACTACCTACTACCATCATTACTATTATCTATTACCATCTACTACTACCTACTACCATCTACTACCATCTAACACTACATAGCTATTACCATCTATTTACCTATTACTGTTAGTCTGTTGCAGCAATCTTACTGGCAAGTCATTGCACAGCATTGCAGCAGTCTGTTTGGCAGCATCTTTGAGTCTGTTTGGCAAGTCTTACAGTCTTCTGTTTGGCAGTCTGTGGCTGGCAGTGTTTGGCAGTCTGAGTCTCAGTCTGTTTGGCAGCAGCATGTCTGTGGCAGCATGTGCAGTCATGGTCTGTGGTCATGTTGGCAGCAGTCTGGCAGGTCTTGGCAGGTCTGCTTGAGTCTTGGCATAACAGTCTGTTTGGTCTCAGTTTGGCAGTCTTGCTTCAACAGTGTCTTAGTCTGGCATGTGGCAGTCTTAGTCTTGCATTGGCATGGCAGTCACATTGTCTCTGCTATGTACAGTCTACCATCTATTACCACCACCTACTATTCTACCATCTATTACCACCTATTACCATCTACTACCATCTATTACCACCTATTACCATCTACTACCATCTACTACCATCTACTACCATCTATTACCACCTATTACCATCTATTACCATCTATTACCATCTATTACCATCTACTACCATCTACTACCATCTACTACCATCTACTACCATCTATTACCACCTATTACCATCTATTACAATATTTTAACATCTACTACCCTCTCACCCTCTCCCCACTCTCTCTCTCTCTCTCCCCGCTCTCTCATCTCTCCCTCTCTTTTTCCCAATATCTATGTTTCCATGTATGCGAAAAAGAAGGCCAAAAATATGTAGAGAATGAGAGAGAACTAGAAACATAAGGAGAGAGACGAAAAGGAGAGAATACTCAGAGAGAGACGTTGGACGGGAGGGAGGCGGGACCAACCGTGGGGACACATCTGTGTAATTTTCTCTGAAATGTTTCTACCGGCCTGTCAGGGCGGCGAAACGCCATTTACACAACAACGCTGTGCAGCTTCCAGTAAACAGGAGTCGCGAGCGTTCGGCGCGGCGTTCGGCGCGGCGTTCGGCGCGGCGTTCGGCGCGGTTACCTTGGTCAAGGTCTGCGAGTTCCCGAGGCTCTCCGAGAGGCGGGGGTAGGTGTAGGAGCTGTACGGGTGGGCCTGCGGCGGGTTCTTGAACGCCCCGCTGGCCGCGTACGGCACGTTGGGCTCCTGCAGCCCGGAGCCCGAGCGCGACCGCTGTCGGATGGCCGGCGTGGGGCTGGTCTGCGCCACGTAGGAGCTCTTGGGCCGCTTCTCGTACTCGTCGCGCAGGGCGCCGTAGCTCCACTCGCTGTCCGGGTAGTTGATCTGCTCGCTGTGCAGCGAGGCGCGGGACGGCGTGCCCACCGACGTGTCCCGGTAGTCCTGGCTGGACGAGCCGCCCACCGACGCCCGGTAGTAGCCGCTGGAGCCCACGCCGCTCCCCGCCGTGGAGGCCGCCTCGTCGGCCGAGCGCCCTTTGCTCTCCAGGTAGGCGTGGTAGTCCGGGGGAAGCTTGCCGTACTCCGACTTCTGGGGCATGGCGTCCGGGTAGAAGGGGCTGCGGACGGGGTAGGAGTGTCCGTTCTGCTTGGTGAAGCGGTAGTGCCGGCCCACCGCCCAGTCGCCGTCCACGGAGAAGCTGGGCTTGCCGGCGTCGAGGGAGAAGTCCCTGCTGGAGGAGTCCTGCAGGTCACAGGAGTAGCGCGAGTAGTAATGGCCGAAGCCGTTCTCCTCGGGGGCGTTGGGGCGCCCGCCGCCGCGCCGCCGCCGCCGCCGCCGCCGGGCGGTTTGGAGCCGCCGCCTCCCGCCTGGTGGGGGCCCGGCGGGCTCTCCTTGCGCAGCGAGTTGGAGCGCGTCACCGAGATGTTGTCGAAGTCCTCCAGGAGGCCGTTGATGGAGGCGTCTTTGGGCGGCCGGTTCCCTCGGACGATGGTCTGCCGGGAAGAACAAACACGATTACACTCGACGCCGAGGAGGAGGCGGCCGAGGAGGCGGCGCCCCCCCTCCCCCTCCCCCTCGCCACCCGCCCCACCCCCGATACGTTGGGTTGCAAGTTACATTCAGTTGGATCATTCCCGGGAAACTGAAAACGGAATGAGATGAATTGAAATTCCCGAGAAAAACTTCTATCAATTTCAGGCCTCCTGGAATTTCAATTCATGTGTATTGAGAGAAAATATGAGTATCAAAATATCACTTGCAATCAAATGAACGTAGGGGGGGGGGGGATTTGGTCATCTGGAAGAACGGCAGGCAATCAAGAGTCAACTAGTCGCCGTGAGGTGGGATGCAGCTAGAAAATGCATTGGGGGGGGGGGGGGGGGGATACCTCGGATGCTAAAAGGAAGCCGAGTGGTGAATAGAAGTCTCTTCGTTCCTAATGGCCTCCGCTTCCCTCGCTACAGATTATAGCCTCGCTCTCAGAGGGCTGATCGGGATACGTTAATAGTCGTGACGTTTTGGTTCGCCGCACACACACACACACACACACACACACACAGACGCACACACACACACGCTCGCACATCTGCTTCAAAGCGGAGGCGGCTTAAACATCAGGGGTGCTGCTTATCCCCTCCTACCTCGTGTTAAGCCCGTTACACGGAGGTGTCGTGAGTCACAGGAGGGAACTCGCTGAACTACAGTCGAGCGTGTGTTTTTTTTTACGTGTGCACATTTTTATTTTTTGGGGGGACATTAGAGGCGGGGACAATGGAAAACGTGCCGCAGGGATTATTGAATGAATTTTAAGCTTTTTTTCGCCAACGATCAAACAAACACAGCTGCGGTTTGTGTTCGTCTGACATCGAGCGTCAAATCCATCGAGTCAAACATCCGGACGACTTTTCCACCATCTTGTTTTTGTAAATCCCCGCGTGAGCCTTTTTCCTCTCTGGATTAACATCCTCGCCGTGTATCTACGAGACTGCCCATCATACTTTTCAGTGCATTTGCACCTTGATGTCAGTTTTCAGCTCCACACACACACACACACACACACACACACACACACACACACACACACATCAACCTGTCAATGCTAACTCGTGGGGCTTTACCCCGAGGCCCGTGCAGAGGGATGTGATCCAGAGGATATCATAGATTGAGTGTGTGTGTTAAAGCTTAAAGCTGAAGTAGCTTGAGTAGCAAGTAGCTACATTAGCTCCTAGCATGGCGGCATCACAACGTGCATCTAGCAACACGAGGCTCCTGAATGTGACTTAAACTAACCGCGACTCGTATAAGATTCCTATTTCTATTTTTTTTTTTTACAGATTTATAATAAGCTTTGAGAATGTCGACAACACTAAAAAGAACATTCAAAACATTCACTCCCACGCCATGACAAATAAACGCCGCGTCGGCAAGTTTCTTTGACGTCTCTAACCCCCCCCCCCCCCTCCCCCCCGCTGTCCGTCACATCACTGTCACGCGTGTGCTGAGGTGGTCGAGCGGTCTCCACGAGAAGCCGCGATAATCATCAAACTCTCCCCCGCGTTTGTTTGTGCTGACGTCGTGGAAACACGTGGACCCCCCCCCCACACACACACACACACACACACACACACACTGAAAACACCGTCCTCACTTCTCGTTTAGCTCAACCGTGTTGTGTCATGTTTATTTTAAAAAGTAGTTTTTTCTTCTTTTTGAGGACATTTTTTCTTCTTTTTGAGGACATTCTTTCTCCTCTTTCACTCATACGAGAAGATCTGAAGATCTGAGTGTTGACCCTGGAATAGAATCGGATGGTTTGACTTCCAGTCAATGAAAAACAAATATTACCATAAACCTTCACACAAATATTCAATTCTACTTTCATATATTCTCCTCCCCCTCTGCAGTACTTGTGTGTTTTTTGCGCGCTAACCAGGTGAAAATATGAGCTGCTAAGAAATCCACATGTTAGCATTGCGGCTGTTAGAGGGTTAGCGGTTATTTGCGTCACTTGTAGCCACGCAAAGATAAATAAATGAACGACTCGTGTTGTGTCACATGGTTTGTTACAAAGTGAAACACACTCTTAGTTATGGTTTCATATTCAAGACGGTGGTCATACAGAACAAGCTTGTGGTAAACATTTATATCAAAAGAGGGTTTAATAAGGGAATCAACCTCTCTTATGACTTTAATTTCTCACACATATATATATATATATATATATATATTTATATATATATATATATATATTTATATATATATAGAGTGTTTAGGAGGTGTAATTTTTATAAACATGTGTATATATATATATATATATATATATATATATATATATATATATATATATATATATATATATATATATATATATATACGCTACGTGGATTTCTGGGTGATTTCTGAGCTTAATTCAATTGTCTCACGACAGTATCGGAGCGTCGGCCATCTAATAAAACACGGTCGTCTCCAATTGGCTCATAATCAATGCGATTGTGTCGAGTAGCGTGACGGGTTCAGGGGAAGGGGGCGGGGGAGGAAATACGAGAGGTGATGGGAGTGCAGGGGGCGGGGGGCACAAGGTTAATTGCGTGCCAAATCACTGTCAAGCGGTCGGCATCGAGCCTGAAGATCTTTCCATTAATTTGAATTAAGGGGCCTGATACCGGCTCCTACCCTCCTACACCCTCCCCCCCTCCTCCCCCCTCCCCCGCCTCCTCCTCACGGGGTCGTGCTCAGCGGCGGCGGCTGTGACAGCAGCCATATTTCACCGGCGTGCGGCGTTGGCCTGTCCTTTGGTGATAAGCTGTAATAGATCTACTCTCTCTCCACTCACTACGGCCTGTTCAAGGTAAGCACAGGAGGGGGAGGGGGAGGGGGAGGAGGAGGAGGAGGAGGAGGAGGAGGAGGAGGAGGAGGAGGAGGAGGAGGGAGGAAGAGCAAAGGACATGGAAGTGGAGGAAGAGTGAAGAGAACCAAACTGGGTGTGGGCTGAGCGTTAAGAGAAGCAGAAGATGAGAAGAAAGCTGAGGAGAAAAGAGGAACCTCGGATGTAAACGGACGAGGAGGGAGGGAGGGAGGGAGGGAGGGAGGGAGGGAGGGAGGGAGGGAGGGAGGGAGGGAGTGTCGTATCGCCATGAAAAATGAGCCTCGTTGGGAGATAAGGGGGGATTAACCTTGCTGGTAATGAAGGGAGAGAGGGTGTGATGGGAGGATGGACGGAGGAAGAGAGGGAGAGATAATTAATGAGCTCGCCCTTCCCGTGACTCCTATAGCTAGAACCCTGTTTGGAGGCTTCGCTTCACTGGCCGGCAGGAGTCCCGGGACAGAGGAGAGGCAGGGAGGAGGAGGAGGACGGGGAGGAGGAGGAGGAGGAGGAAGAGGAGGAGGAGGAGGAGGAACTGCTGTTTCGTTTGATTTTGGTCCTGAAATTGCTTGTTTTTTGGTCAGGAATCAACTACAAATTAATCAACTTTCTTCACACCTTTTTAACCCAAACCTTTCATTACGGGATGCAAAATGTTGGATGACTTTAATTATCCTCTATTATGGGATTCAAAATGTTTGACTTTAGTTATCCTCTATTATGGGATGCAAAATGTTTGATGACTTTAGTTATCCTCTATTATGGGATGCAAAATGTTCGACGATTTTAGTTATCCTCTATTATGGGATGCAAACTGTTTGATGACTTTGGTTATCTTCCATTACGGGATGCAAAATGTTCGATGCTTTTCGTTATCCTCCATTACATATAAGTGATTGATGCGAATTTTCGCCGGGGAGTAAATGGCACAGCGTGAGAAATTTGCCTCATTCCCCAAAGTATAATTTTTCTTTTTTTAATCGTCCGACGCCGAGTTGCGAAAGCCAATCAGCGTTGATAAGCCACGCCCACTTTAAGGCGCGAATGACGCCAAAAGCCACAAATAGTCACGCGAGTAAATAAATCGTTTTTAACGCTTTTGTTGTGAACGCAGCTTTATCATAACTCATCGTGTCCGATAACATCCGACATCAGCGTCAGTATCGATGATGTCATCTATTTGAGGTCTATGGCCAATCAGTCCAAACCCCATTTAATACATTTATCGTAGTTTTCTCTCGTTAAATGATGAATTACGTTAAATGAAAATGTTAAAAATGAATCGCTTGATTTTCCGCTGATCCACTAATTGATTGATCAACCGATCGTTTCAGTCCCGGTGGAGACCAATATCGGTCCTTCAATGTGAATGTGCTCTTCTTTTTTCTTTACTGGATTTGCTCTCCCGCTCCACATACACACACACACACACACACACACACACACTCACACGCACACACTCACACGCACACACGACAACAGAGGCAGATGTGTAACTCCTCCCAGTCGTGAGTCTTTAGTCACACATGAAAGCTCATCACCTACCACACCCCCGCTCTCTCTCTCTCTCTCTTACCCACACCACACCACACACACACACACACACACACACACACACACACACACACACACACACACTGCAGAACATCATCGCCTACTCAACACACCCACTCTCAACTCTCGGCGCTGCCAGAACACGACCGCATAGAAATGGTTCTTTGTTCTTTTACTGACATAAAATATTGTAAAACAGAAAAAAACATTTCATCTCTCTCTCTCTCTCCCTCTCCCTCTACCTCTCTTTCTCTATCCCTCTCCCTCTACCTCTCTCTCTCTCTCTCTCTCTTTCTCCATGTGTTCAAATCACATGGGCATCATCTCCCCACTCGGTGAACCCCTCTGTCACGACTCACACTGCAGAGGACGAGCACACACACGCACGCACGCACATACACACACACACACACACACACACACACACACACATACACACACACACATACACACACACACAGACACACACACACTAACACGCACTCACACACAACAAACACACGCACCACACACACACACACACAACACATGCACACACAACACAACACACACAACACACACATAAAACACACGCACATGCACGCATGCAGACCCAACACACACACACATAACATACATAAGCACACACACAACACACACCCAATATAAAGCACCCAATATACCCCCCCACACACACACACACACACACACACACACACACACACACACACACACACACACACACACACAGTGTCTTGTCCTCTGGCGCCCTCTGGTGCAGGGAAGTGGTAAAGGAAACCAATATATATATATATATATATATATATATATATATATATATATATATATATATATATATATATATATATATATATATATATATATATGCTGCATTTATTTAAAACAAGTAAATGGTTATTTTTAATTACTCTATGCCCATGTTTATGATAATGAATGGACAAGCCAGTGCAACGGTGTAGCTGAATAATACTTTTTGAAAAACCTTTGTATAGGAGAATAGATAATAAACATATTAGTTTGTTATTAAAGCTAAATAATAGTGCTGCACTACATTACAGTAGCTGTCATGGTGATAATGTAATCATACAGTGTACAGTTGTACTCTAACTAATAGATAAAGTCATGTTACTACAGCCTCCACGCTCAGAAGTCCTACGATGTGCCGTGTCCTCAAAATAATACGCTTTATTTGTCTGAACAGGCAAAGGATCGAAGTTAATTCGGTTATTATCACATCTAGAAAGTCAATATTAAAAACAGAAAGGATCTCCCTGAAGCCGGCGCAGGTTTAAAATGTAATTCCAACTAAAGTTACAATGAGCCATGTGTTGTAGGAACGTCATGTCTAGTGCGCTGCTGCCCTCTGCTGGCGACTCCGCGTTTCACATCTGAACACATTAAATAATTAAATAATCGTGAATTGAAACCGACGTGGATGTTAATTTCACTGATTACGGGCAGGGGCGGACTGGCCATAGGGGACACCGGGGATTTCCCCGGTAGGCCGACAGGGTTGGGGCCGGCCCACCTCCGTCATCAACCGGCCGTCCCTCTGACATGCGCGGCCCCGGCGAAATGATATGATTTACAGAACACGTTAAATTACTCTATTACCTAAAGTCATGCAACACTACTGATCGCAAGCTTTATTCATACTCCTCATGCTTTGGATGTTGCAGCTTTTCAGAGCTTTAAGGATATTCTGCCTTGATTTTAATCCAGACACCCAGACCACCGGCACTCCGGCAGAGTTGAAAATAACGTTTAAGTTTCTTGTTTGTGGTAAAGTTATCACGTAGCCTCTTGACATGTGTCAAGAGTAAGAGGCTCAGACGCACAGACGGATGTATCCGGTCATTTTTCAAAATAAAACACATTTCCGGCCTTGATTTATATAAATATATATTTTTCATTCTTTCTTTGCTGCCCGGTACCAAAAGTCACTCGCTCGCAGACAAAGCCGTTTTTGAGCACCAACACGTAAATCCTTTTAAAGTTGGAGCTGAAAAGCCCAGGGAGAAAAATAAGAGATGTCTGGAGGAAGGTGCCTAAAAATATTTAAAATCTCTGATTTATTTGGAAAGCCACCGACTGGTGATATGATGGTAAGTTGTGGTGTTAATTTGGCCAATGTTAGCTTGCTTTTCACATATGAGGTAATGCTTCCTACAAGCTAGCCCAGACAACATCAGCTAGATAAAGGTCCAAAATTGAGACTGTTATGATCTGGTCAAATAAACAAACTGGTGGTGTTGTCATCATTTAGATTATCTATTTATCATGTTAGCTGTAGTGCTTACAATCGATGAGCAAGCTATCCATGGTGGTAGTTGTAAAGAGGACAATCTTATCATTTCTAATAACCAATGTCAAATAATGCTTAAGTTAACCAGCTAGAATCTGCTAAAATCACTTTGTTACACGCAACACTAACATTATAAACAATGTTAATATGTTATTTAGATTGATGATTCTGCTGCTGGAAGCAGCACCAAGGCCCAGAGACGAGATAAGACCCAGGGCCACACATTACTTAGTACAGAAAAGTATACTTAGATGTACTTAAGTACAACTTCAGTGTGTCAGTAAACTTAGTTTATTAAAGTACAACCTATGGTACACTGTAAATTACACTTTAATATACAATTGGTACACAAATAGTGTATTTACAATATCTGTTACAATAGCCAGTATCATTTTATTTCATGTGTCCATCCAGGCAAATTGGTGGAGCCAAATGTTATTAAAAACAACATATATGATGTAATTTCTTTGTAATCGTCCAAAATAATGTTATGGGTATGGGCATATATCTCCAAGTAGGCCCCTGACTGGTCGATACGTGTATTGAGTGGGCCGGTCTGACAGTAACTCCCGGGCCACTTTTTTTCCCCAGTCCGCCCCTGATTACGGGACAAAGTAGAGTGAAGCTCCTGGTAATAAGACCCCCCCCATACCAGAGGTCAATACCTCCTATCTCTGCCATTAATTACAGCGACTAATCCTGACCTCCAAACGCAGTCGAGCGTGACCTCCGCCGACAGGTCGACCCACCTGTATCGCCGGGCGGAGGATCTTTTCACATGAGCAGTTTTCGGCTAATTCCTCGTGCGCTTTGAACTGCGGGACGAGGGCTCGGCAAACGGGGGCGGGATTATTGTCTGATTAATACGTCTGAGAGCTGACCCCGTTCCCTCAGGCCGGCCTTCTGCCCGTTATCCCTCATCCAATAGGCGGACGCCATCTTTAAGACGCACAAGGTGAACATGATGATCATCTCAAAGCTTCTGTGTCTTTGGAAAAGGAAATTATAGAAATAATAATAAGGGAGATAGAGAGAATTCAGTGTCACTGAATGATGGTTCCCTGACCTCAAGGTTATATCTCCTGATCTCAAGGTTCTATGCCCTGATCTCAAGGTTCTATGCTCTGATCTCAAGGTTCTATGTCCTGAGTCCTGACCTCAAGGTTCTATGCTCTGATCTCAAGGTTCTATGCTCTGATCTTAAGGTTCTAGGCCTCAAGGTTCTAGACCTCAAGGTTCTAGGCTCTGACCTCAAGGTTCTATGGCCTGACCTCAAGGTTCTATGCCCTGACCTCAAGGTTCTATGCTCTGACCTCAGGGTTCTATGCCCTGATCTCAAGGTTGTATGCTCTTACATCTGGGATCTTTGCTCTGACCTCAAGGTTCTATGCTCTGACCTCAAGGTTCTATGTCCTTACCTCAAGGTTCTGTGTTCTATGCTCTGATCTCAGGGTTCTATGCTCTTACCTCATGGTTCTATGTCCTTACCTCAAGGTTATGTGTTCTATTCTCTGACCTCAGGGTTATATGCTCTTACCTCATGGTTCTATGCTCTGACCTCAAGGTTCTATGGCCTTACCTCAAGGTTCTGTGTTCTATGCTCTGACCTCAGAGTTCTATACTCTGACCTCAGAGTTCTGTGTTCTGACCTCAGGGTTCAATGCTCTGACCTCAGGGTTCTGTGTTCTGACCTCAGGGTTCTATGCTCTGACCTCAGGGTTCTGTGTTCTGACCTCAGGGTTCTATGCTCTGACCTCAGGGTTCTGTGTTCTGACCTCAGGGTTCTACGCTCTGACCTGCATTATTTCAAGGGGTCAGACATCTAGGTAACATCTTCTATCCAAGTGTAAACATCTCATATCTCATATCTCGAGCATAAGGAACCCAGGTTCTCGTTCACGTTAGCACACAGAGGAACAGTAGGAGCCTGTGGAGGCGTTCATGCATCGTGTCTTCATGCCGCTGGAGGCCGACTGCGAAGCCCCCCCGCCCCTCCACTCGAAACCACGAGAGGCCTCCGACCCCCACAGCTCCCGAGACCAGCGTGACCCAGTGACCTTTGACCTCGATCCACGGGTCACACAGCGTGGAGGTTCTCCCAGCAAAATGGATTAGTGGTGGGAAGCATGATGAAACACAAACATGCAATTGGAACAAATCCCCCAACTTAAGTATATTAGCGCGGTAAAGCCTGACCCCCCCCCCCACACACACACACACACACACACCCACACACACGCACACACACACACACTTCCCTCGCTGGCGTTGGCAGATTTAGGCCCGAAATGGCCAGTAAAAATAATAAAGTAGAGTAAACAAACAGCAGTCTTTCCTCGCCCCGGTGATCGACAGTGTTACTTTCAGAGCGAGTCCGTCACCGTCGGCGACGAGGAGGAGAGGAGGGGGATCAATCCGGTGTCCCCGAGTTATCTTCTCGCCCAGTCTTGAGGCCGATGAACGGACAGCTGCCCGCTTCAGATTAATTGCACGGCGGCGCTCGTTAATCTGAGCCCCGTCAGCCAGTTAGAGGACGCCACATCGCATCTCGTTCAACCGCTCGCTAGACCGCTCCCATGGCGTCTTTTCTCCTCTCACTTCAGTCGTTTTAATCACACACACACACACACACACACATACACACACACACACACAGACACACAGATACACACACACTTGCAATAGCCACGGTCACTGTCAAAACATATATTGATACAGGTGTATCCGAGTAAAGTTTATTACTAAAATGTCAGCATGCCAGCATGAAAAATGTAATTGGAGAGCATTGTTAGCACGTTATTAGCACGTTGTTAGCACACTATTAGCACGTTAACACACTGTTATTAGGTTAGCAGTTGTTAGCACTCTATTAGCACGCTATTAGCACATTGATACACTTTTAGCGTGGTTTTAGCACGCTGTTAGCACATTGTTAGCACGTTTCTAGCATGCTGTTAGCTCGTTAGCATTTAGCTTGAGCGCCATGGGCTCAGTGCGACCTCACAGTGCATAGTGTGGTCGTAGACCTCAAAAAAAAAAATGAAAAAAATGAAGAGAAGAAGAAGATGAAGACAGTAAAGGTTCTGCATTAAGAACCAAAATCAATCAACAACAAGCCGTTAGCTAACATCCTCTTCTTCTGGCATCTTACAGTAGCTATGCAGAAAACAATAAACTGTTCAATGCAGGGGTCACATTTGAGAGTTATTTTCATTTAAAATCCAAATAATTTATATTGTAAACCCGACTAATGACACATTATTTGTATGAATGTATGAAAGTGGATGATAATGTCTTCCTGGTCTGATCTAAAAATATCCCAGCTGAAAGCTTATGAAATAATAGAAATAATGCTCACTAATCTGGACGGAAATGCTGATAGATAAATCAAAATGGTCATTCTCTATATTCTTCCACAGGGATAGAGGACGTGTCTTTAGGCTGAGCTTTAAACCCTGAACCCTCAGGCTGTGAGAGGCTGAGAGAGACACTCATCACCTCATCTAGACGTCCTGACACGTTACGTACAATTACGGGTGTTTATTTTATATTCTTTACCGATCTGAACGTCTTCCAGGCGCCTTACAACATGAGAGGTCATTAAAATTATCTGTAAATTATTTTTTTGTCAAAATATCTTCAAATAAAATGAATAAAGCTGTTTAACATATAGTCTATGCTTGCATGTGCACTTCCCCCATGGAAAGCCATATCACATTGCTATGAATTGTGGGTAATTTATTTATTTATTTATTATTTCATTTTATTAAATTGAATGTCCTTCTCTGGTATTTTATTGTATTTTATATACTGTAACCTTGCGTCCTTCTGATTTTTGAAAAGCACTGTGAGTTGTAGTTCTCTATCTGGCCACACGAGGATCCTGCAGGTCCAGTCATTAAATGGCCTCACACCAAGTGGAAAGTATCATCCCACTGAGAAACAAATAAAACAAGACCCACTGGCTCACGTCAACAGAGACGACTTCCACTTTAATAAGATGTGAATATCAACAATAGAGTCACCGAGGAATAGAAGAACATTTCATGCACTGATGCTGTTTTTAAAATATCCATTTTCATGCTTTGTTCAAGTTTGAACTCCTGATTTTGTATGCCTTATTATTTCCTTTTATTTGTCTTACAATGGTACCATCTAACAATGTTGTTGTTATTGAGACATCTTGTCTAATTGTGCATGAATTGTATATTTTTCATCATGAAAACGAGACGGTATACGTCTCTAGAGGTTATTCGTAATAGAGCATTTTAATATGTATTCTAACTCCCCAGGACACAAAGTATTAATGTGTTTAAGAAGATCAAATCAGTTTTTGCTGCAACAATTTCTTTCCTATTTAAAATTCACAGCCTAAACGTCTTTCCCCCCCAAAAGAAGCCCACATCCAGACACTGAAGGATGGTTGTTCGCCGGGACATTTTGAGCCGCCCTGGCAAACGCACGTTGCTGAGGGCCAAGATTCCGCCGACTGCCTCCGCGGGAGCCGATTGGCCGAGTGTGAATGGCGTCCGGCGGAGGAGACGCGAGTGAGAAAAGCAAGAGAGGAGGAGCAGGAGGAAGGAAAAGAGAGAGAGAGAGAGGTCTAAATCAATGCCATCCACTTCAGCTCGCTGCCAAGAAAGACAGATGCTCTCTCTATCTGCTCGCGCACGCGCACGAGCAGAGCGAGCGTGCACGAGGAGGGCGAGCGTGCACAAACACGCATCAATCCGGAGTTGATTTCCCTTCCAGTCTATTCCTCGCTTCGACCGATTCATAATCCCCAAATCGATGTGAGACGGAGGGAGAGACACGCACTCAAATCACACTTGAAATGAGACGCGCATCGATCAAAAGCATCCCCGACTTTTTCTTCTTCGACTTCCTTTTAAGAAGTGGAATTTGAACGCCGCTGGTCATCGCCGTGCGTGACGGTGGAACACGGAGGATCCACTCAAACGTCTCGCTTCACGTTTTTTTATTGTTGCAATCACAGAAACAAATAGAATCGCGGGGAGAAGTTCTAGACTTGATCTTGATCCTGCTTCTAACCCACTGCGTTAAAAAACGTACTCAAATTAGCGTCTCCGTGCCCACAGTATCCCACACCTGCTCCATAGAGACGTGGGTTTGCATTCCCGGCCCCTGAAGCAAAGGTCGGGCGACCCCGTTAAAACCAGAAACACTATATCTCCCGACTCCGTCCGCCGTGCATTCAGCAAACACGGCAAAGCTACCGAAATAACTCGTGCCGGCGTGCGGCGTTCAAGAGCACCAACGGACCGGCGTGCGTTCAAGCGTTGAAGAATGCAAACGGAAATAGAAGCGCCCGTCGAATGCGACGCAACCTTTTACGAACGCCGCGTCTCCGTCAGCTGCTCACCTGCACCTGCCGCGTGTGTTTGATACTTGCTGTGTGTCCTAAGTGCACGAGGCCTGTTGCACAGCATGCAGACAGAAAACAGCCCAACCTGTGACCCCGGCGCCTCCTCCTCCTCCTCCTCCTCCTCCTCCTCCTCCTCCTCTTCCGTGGAACTCAGCGCTCCGGCCGGCTGCCTCCGCTCCGGCCTCGGCTTCCCCGTCCGTCTTCCGCTCTCTACCGCTCCTCGGCCCCCCGCCATCATCCTCATCATCATCAGTCACCCCGGGGTAGCAGCTGCGT
This sequence comes from Liparis tanakae, assembly GCA_036178185.1. Classification (NCBI taxonomy): domain Eukaryota; kingdom Metazoa; phylum Chordata; class Actinopteri; order Perciformes; family Liparidae; genus Liparis; species Liparis tanakae. The sequence goes on along the minus strand of CM070101.1, from coordinate 17,494,144 downwards.
CCAGACCCCCCCGCCCTCTGGCCTCGACTGGGAAAGCCGCCGGTGGCGACGCGGCGCGGAGACTCGTTCCCAGAAGCCGGCGGCGATCGAGTTTCCACCTCCTCCGTCACCTGCCAGAGAGCCGGTGGAGGAGGGGAGGGTAGGGGGGGGGAGGAAGAGACGGAGGAGGGGAGGAGGTGCTGCTCTGCTTCCGCCGAGGCATTTACGGGAGCGCCGTGCCAGTTATCGCGCTGCCTGTCCGGCCGCGAGGGTCAAGTCCTTCGTCTCGTCGTCACGGGGACGACCTTGTCAGACCTGGACTCAACGTCCAACATCGAAACATGAATTCAATGTCATTCCAGTCACTTAAATATTACTTTAAGACCATATTTCATGATACCCGACGGCGAAATCGTTAAGCCGCAACACTAAAAAGAATAAATCTGCAACCGGGTACTGAACGTAGGAACAAATAAACCCTAAATCAGAACTACACACACGTCTAAATAACGACCGGGCCTCCTGGCAGCGTTCCTCGCGTTCCTCGCGTTATTTCTTCCTCCGGTGTGACGTGAGGAGGAGATATTCTCAGAGCAGCTAAATACCAGCGCGAGCTCCCTCCACCTACGTGACCCTCGGGCTGAACGCCAGACGTTCACGCAAGAGCTGCATCTTCTTAGCGTAAAATAACTCCTGGAGTGCACTTGCTCAGTCACATGTGTGTGTGCGTGTGTGTGTGTGTGTGTGTGTGTGTGTGTGTGTGTGTGTGTGTGTGTGTATGTGGTGTCCATCCAGGGGAGGATTTCAGGGTGCATGTGCACGGAGCTCCACTGGCTTTCAACCAAAGTGAATGTGAAGGATGTTGCAGTAAACACACCCTCCTGACCCAAAGAGCTCCATGCTTCATCCTGGAGCACATGACGTCATCCCCCTTAAGGCCGTCCTCCCTCCTGGTTCTGAACAGTTAAACCTGCATTCTCTCCACTGACCACCGGGGGGCGACTCCTGATGAGGTTTGTAGGCAAGTCAATGAGAAGACGACCCCACTGCTCACTTTATTCCCTCAGTGAAACCCCGTAAAGGTGATTTTATGGTCTCAATCGATGCTTCTAAGTGCTCGAGGGCGGGGCCACCTCGTGATTGACAGGTCGCTCTATGTCCCTCCTCCGCAGCCCAAATATGATCACTTCTGTTCACTAGTTGCAAAAAACACACACAAAACAAGACGTCTTGAACTTGCATTATCACCACTGACCACCGGGGGGGGGCGACTCCTGACGGGTCTGGTTTGTAGACAAGTCAATGAGAAGACGACCCCACTGCTCATAAACATGAGTTTATGGTCTCAATCGATGCTTCTAAGTGCTCGAGGGCGGGGCCACCTCGTGATTGACAAGCCGCTCTCCGCAGCCCAAATACGATCACTTCTGTTCGCTGGTTGCAACAACAAAAACGGCAGCAGACAAACTAGCTATAAGTAGTCTTATAGCTAAGAAAGACTTAAAGATCTGATCTAAATGCAGCTTTAATTCGCCCGCACATCCATTCTGGCGATAACATCAATTTAAGCTGAAAACTATTATATTTATCTGTATTTTCTGTAAGAGGCCAAAGGGAGGAAGGAGGATAGGGGAGGGGGGGGGGGGTTGATCTTCATCCATGAGAGGAACGAGTGTATCAAAGACAAATATCCACCTTTTAAAACGCGATGAGCCTCAATCACTCCAGCTCCATCTCTCTTCTACTGTAGGATCAAGGAGAATACACTCTGGGTTGTTTTATCTTTAAATAAAGTTATTAATGTCTCTGATGATGACCCTGGGGTCATTTAAACCGCTCTTGTCCCCCGGCGCCCTGTGTTCAGCCGGACTGTAACTCAACTCAACTCCTCGGCTCGGCGTGTCGGCGTCTCGCCGCGCCGACCTCGTGACGGACGTCGACTCCACCGCGAGTTTCCTCACAACCACATAATCACCACGATGTCGTTCACTCTGCGGGCGCGGCTCGCTGCCAGGTTCCTCCGGCTCGGGCCCGTCCTCGACGGCGCTCCTAGTCGACTGCAGTCGTTTTTTTTATTTTGGAAGTAAATCTTCTACTTTTGATGTCCTCGAAAAAAAAAGTGGAAAAAAATAAACACCGGAGAGAAGAATCTGCGTTCTCTTTTTACAAGAACTCAACCATCTCACACGCCGAGGATACAGGAGATGGACCCCACACACACACACATGCATGCCAACGCCAATTGTACTTACACATACCCATCAACACACACACACACACACACACACACACACACACACACACACACACACCACCATGGCACATTACCTCCTAAAAGTTGAGGGTGTCAGAGTTGAGGTGCAACGTGAGACATGCTATTAATAATGGCCACGGCTCTGCACCCCCCACCCCCACCCTGCCGGTGTTAATGAATGCAACACATTAACACTGGCATGTAAACACACACACACACACACACACTCACACACACACACACACACAGGCAGTGAACCCGGAGCGTCAGCGTGGAAAGACGTCTCGCTCCGTCGCTCTTCGCGTTGTCAAGACGGCAGAAGCTTTTACGAGCACAATGTTTTAAACATGGGAATGCTGTTAGGGCGACACTTCCGGATTAGCATGGGTGCTGAGGGCTTGTTTGGGGGGGTAGAGAGAGAGGGGGGGGGCTTTAAGCAACACTAATGCTCAGCCGAGATGAGCCGTCTGACAGCGAGGCGACGAGCCGGCTGAATAAACGATGAGCGCACACGCCGGGGGTGGAAGTTATTTCAGCATCATGACCACGGCAGCTTCTCTAAACCGCTCACACACACACACACACACACACACACACACACACACACACATACACAGACACACACACACAGAATATGTGTTCACGCAGGCGGAGAGAGACAAACATGCACACGAGCAACAGCAACATTGACCTTTTCATTGACCTTTTTACTGTACATATACATACATGCCTCTGGACTGTTTGGCAAGAGCAGTCCATGCTCACCTGGTGTGTGTGTAGGTGTGTGTATGTGCACACACACTCACACACACACTCTCAAACTTTGGAGGGGGGGGGGGATATTAAGATATCAGGCCAATGGTGAGATGCTATTTTTATCCCAGCCCACCTTGGGAGTCAAGGGTCTCACACACACACACACACACTCACTCACTCACTCACACACACACACACACACACACACTCACTCACTCACTCACTCACTCACACACACACACACTCACTCACACACACACACACACACACACACACTCACACCTATACACACACACTCTCACAGAAACACACTATCACATTCCTCTTCTTTTCTGAAAAGTTGACTTTGATATTAAGGGGAAATAACATTTATTTTGTTGTATCCACCTTCTCACCTATTAGTTATTTTCATATGACAGGTGTGGGATTGTTCTGTTGATTCAAAACTTTAAAAGTTGTTTTTAGTCAACAAAGATTCCAGATGAATTTTTCCATTTACACATTTTTTTTTTATCTGGTCGAGTTTTCAAAGCATCCAGAACAAATCCTGTTTTTACAAATGAGGCAGAGGATTTCACCTTTGGGAGAGGAAAGAGGAGAGAGGAGAGAGGAGAGAGGAAAGAGGAGGAAAGGACGGTGGGGGATAAGACAGGTCAGGAGAGAAGAGAGGAAAAGAGGACAGGAGAGAGGAGGAGATAACAGGATGGGATAGAGGGGAAGAGGACATGACAGGATAACAAAGGACAGGAAAGAGGAGAGGAGATGAAATAACAGGAGAGGAGAGGAGAAAAGAATAAAGAGGAGAAAAGGACGGGACAAGAAATTAGAGAGGAGGAGACAGGAGGAGAGGCGAGGACAGGAGAAATCAATAGAGAGAAGGAAGGGACAAGACAGGACGGAAGAGGAAGAATGAGGAGGAGAGAGAAGGAGACAGAGCAGGAGAGAGGAAAGGAGATGACAGCAGAGAGGATAAGAGAGGAGGGGTTGAGAGGAGAGGAGATGAGGGAGGAAAGGAGACAACAGCAGAGAGGATAAGAGAGGAGGGGACATGAGGAAGGAGGAGAGGAGATGACAGCATATGAGGAGAGGATGGGAAAGTTAAGAGGAGAGGAGAGGACATGAGGGAGGAGAAAAGAGGAGAAGGGGACATAAGAGAGGAGGAGAGGAGATGATAACAGAGAGGAAGGGTGGAGAGGAGAGGAGAGGACATGATGGAGGGGAGAGAGGAGAAGACGACATATGAGAGGAGGAGAGGAGATGACAGCAGAGGATATGAGAGGAGGGGAAAGGAGGGAAGGAGAGGAGGGAAGGAGAGGAGGGGCGGACTACTCTGTGGTTCTCCTAACACATGCAGACTCTTGCTGACCTATTTTCCACAGAGTGGCCCGCAGCAGAGTAGAATCAGCTGTCATGGCAACATGCACTTCACATCTCATCTTCATCATCACCACCATCATCGTCATCATCATCATCATCACCACCATCATCATCATCATGATTACCGTCATCATTATCAAAGGCGCTTTGCGGTAAAGGGGGGGGGGGGGGGGGGCGTGCCGCTACAGTTCATTTGTCTCGGGAGGCTCATGCATGGAAATAAAACCAAGAGGCGGAGCGAGGGATGAGGCCTGAGAAGAGACGGAGGCGGAGCGATGGAGTTACGATGGAGTTATGTCATGTGTGGAGTCCCCCCCCCCCACCCTCCCTCCCCCGGACACGCCGCCTCCACCTGAATGCATGGCAGCAGGCGAGGAGAGATGATGGAGTTGTGAATTTGAAAACACAAAAGAAAGGAAAGGAAAAGGGGAGGGGTTAATAACAGAAGGGAAGAGGAAGTCATACTTTGGGCAACGGCGTTTCGGATGACCGGACTTTCTTGGGAGATATCTGTGAAGAGAGCAAGAGAAATTATGTTCTTGTTTCCCCCTCTTCAGAGATACCTCCTGTGGCATATTGCTGTTCTCTCTTATTACGGGCAGTGTGTGGATGTCTGATGGTGTGCAGGACCTGTAAGCGCTTCCTCTGGGAATAATAACACCCTGAAGGTCACTTGATGATTGACCCCTGCTATGGTGCTTATTTATTTATTTTTAGCCTTACTGTTTATTAAAAGAAAAGACAAATACAGTGCTTTAAATGGCAACTTTCAACAGAAAAGTGGCGTGCTTTATGAGGCGAGTGTTTTTAAGAGTTGCCAAGGTCGACACAAATGGTGTAAAGCAGGCGTTGTAACGCACACAGGAGATGGGCGGTACGGTGGGAGACCACACACAGCACGATGGACGCCGTGAACACCCGCCGGGCCTCAGACGACCTCCGAGACCTCCACGTGTGCAAGAGAGGAGCCTCCAAAAACAAATTGTGCTACGACACCAGACAAAACACTGTTATGTTGGTGTGTGTGTGTGTGTGTGTGTGTGTGTGTGTGTGTGTGTGTGTGTGTGTGACTATAATCAGTGGGTCCAATGTGTCGATGTGTGTGTGTGTGTGTGATAAGGAGAGCCAATGAACAACAACACATCAGAGGAGACACTCAGAAGGTTCAGAGACAAGGGGAGACACACCATCACAGTCACATGGGGAGGTGGGGGGGGGGGGGGTCGTCGTTAAAGCTGCAGAAACAAGTTCATCCAGAGTTGATGCTTCATGTGTTGAGCAAACATCCGTCATGAATCTACTGTGGTTCCATATTCTCCTTTTTATTATTATTTTTGGAGCATTTTGTGCAGCTTTTTTGTCTTTCCCCCCCGGTGGACACTTATTTTGACTCTTATTTTGGCGTACTTTTTAGCTTTATTTTGAAGGAAAAAAAGAAGTACAGTAGTCGACTGACGAGAGAAGAATAGTGATTTGATCCTGTTTGAATTGTGCCATGAATTACACACACATTTAAAATGGTAATCTCTCTCTCTCTCTCTCTCTCTCTCTCTCTCTCTCTATATATATATATATATATATATATATATATATATATATATTACAATTTTATATATATATATACATATATATATATATATAACAATTGTATTATTATTATATATATATATATATATATATATATATATATATATATATATATATATATATATTTAAAAGAATGGATTTCAAGAATGTCAATTGAAGTGTAATACAAATGTAGTTCACCCACAGAAAAAAACTGTCTTTATTGATTTGAAAAAGTATATCTTTTATTAAAAACATCATATATCTAATTTATGGCACAATTTTAACAAAATGAAAACATAATTTCTCTCGCTGTTGATTATCGAGCATATATTTCTTCACAGAATAAGGTCACCAGAAAAGGGGACGGACTTAGCCTCCAAATTGCTTCATTTAGGTTTTAAAACAATATAAAGTAAATGCTTTGACTATAATTTCAAAACAAAAGGGGCAATTTTGAATTCCGTCAACGTGGCACTGGAGAAGGGTTTAAAATGACGTGTGACAAGAGGAGGAAGAAGAGGCGAAGACACCAGTGAAAAGGCAAAGATAGAAAAGGAGCAGGAGGTGGGAGAAGTGAAGTTCCTATGGACAGAGAGGGGCAGAAACAGAAGGATGAAGAACAAGAGTCACGGGAAGCGGTACCGCCTGGCCCCCGGGGCTCGGGCCTCGCGCCCTCGGTCCGTTCACACTCTGACCTTCATTGGTGCCAGCTGGATGGGGGTGATGTAGGAGGGGTCCACCATGGGCTTGGGCCGGTTGGCGGTGTCCGCCAGGAGGCTCTGCCATTGCTGCGGCAGCCCGGTGAACTTCTGCTCTCGCGGGTCGAAGCCCGTGTGGACCCGGTGCTCAAAGTTAGACGGGGCGGAGATCTCCAGCCGTTTCTTCTTCTTCCCAAACATGCTGGAACACCCTGGCACACCTGAAGCACAGAGAGACAGATTCATGTTTCCACTTTGCAACGCGTTTAATGTCTCAACGCGTACGGAAAGGTGTGACGCGTCGGGTGGAGGGGATGCAGACGAGTGTGTGGTTAATATAACGACACGTGCACTTTTCTTCTAAAAATACCATGTGACATAAGACACACACCAGAATACAAATAAATACGTATAAAAGCTTTGACATCTAATTAGCATGAACTGTTCAAGGGGTTTTGATTAATGTTCTTTATTTTATATATATATATATATATATATATATATATATATATATATGTCAATATACACATATATAAATATATACATGTATGGTATAGACATATATAAATATAAATATATACATATATGGTATAGACATATATAAATACACACACATATATATATATATATATATATATATATCCAAATATATACATATATATAAATATACATACATATATATCCAAATATATACATATATATAAATATACATACATATATATAAATAAATACTGTATGTATATAAATATATACATATATATGTATAAATATATACATATATATATATATATATACACAAAGGTAATAAAAGGTCTAAAGTTTAATAATGAACTATCAAGTGTCCCACATAAGTTCAACTGATGTAACAATCAGTGTTTAACTGATTTTATTATTATGCTGTTATTATACTCTGCTGGTCACCATGCTCATCTCAGCCCTCTAATGCCAACGGGTACAAACTAGGAAAGAACAAGAACCAAATATGGCTGAAAAAAAACAAAGTGTCCACTTGTGGTTACATAACATTAACATCAGGAGAAGAAAAGAAGGAAACTAATGCACTGAAGCGAGGAGAAAAAGAAGAAAACTGAGGGTTGTTGTTTTCTTTGATAGTGATGTAGACACGTAGCCGCGGCAGCTTCGCTTTCTCACTCCACCGCCAAGAGGAATTGCCGGTTTGGGCGGATGCACGATGTCCAGTCATAGGAACGAAATGTCATGCTGTAGTTGGTGTGGCTGTGAATGGGGTCCATTGTTGTCGTTCCCTTAGGAGGCATTGTCCTCAGAGGGAAAACAAAGTCATCCAACTCACCCCACCAGATACCGTCAGCTGTGCCTGGCCCACACCAAACATTTGTATTTGTTTATTTACAACCACTACCGGTCAAAGGTTTTACAACACCTCAATTTCTCTTTAGGAAAGACCTTCACTTTTAAGGTTTATATTGGTCTGCCTTCCTTTGTTAATTGCACTTTTCTTGCCATAACAAGAGCAATATACGACTTCCTGCAGTACAATAATGTCCAAATAATGCTTAAGAGGGTGTAGTAACAGTCTGTTACCACACGGCTTTCATACAGACAGGTTTTCTAAGTAATCAGCTAAAGTTAAAACACCTGTAGGGATTGTTGGCATCAACATTCAAGGCTTCATTTACTTCTTACAGCTGCAAGTCGTTAATCCTTAATTACTTGTTCCCTGAAAAAAGGCCTTTTTGTCTGACTCTGAAATGTACGTTATTTTTTTCAGTTTTTGGTCACCTAAACTCTTCAGTTTGTCGCTTACCTTTGTGCCATTTCAGGTAATTCATTGCTTCAATTTCAATAAAAACTGAAAAATGGGGGTGTTCTAAAACTTTGGATGTGTAGTGTATGTGTATGGTACAAAATAACCAGAAAAGGCCTTTGCTTAAGTTAAATAAACACATTTTTAAAAGTCTCAGCGAAGCCACTTGAGGACTGGCCAGAAGAGCGTACGCTGCCCGCGTTTATATGAAATAAATACATATAAACGTTTTTCATTCCCGCTGGCTGTCATCGCAGGTCTACCGTGGATAATGTGAACAAAGAAAGCCGAGAAGTGTGGATTGTATAAGCCGTCTTACAGAAGAAGAGACTGGAGGCAACACGTGAATCACCTCAGTGTAGTGTGACTTCAAAATCACCTCTTGATGTGTTGTTGTGTTGTGCCAGAAACGCTGTTGCATACATTTGAGGTGATAAACTGTGATCTGAAGTTGTCGCTAGCTTTGATATCAGTAGAGCATATGTGTGAAGGAGAGAGAATGCTACCTTTATACTTAATTTTCTGGAAGTGTAGCATGAAAGCATGTTGGATATCACTAACTAACTCGCGGACGTAGCTAGCTGTAACTCCGCCATGTTTTCATGCAAAACTAGTTAAAGAAATGTTGTGCGATGTGTTTTCCCCCACACTGTGGATGAAGCGTTACTTTTTACACTAAAATACACAAATATAAGCGGCTGGCTAGTTAGCTAGATACACGATAACTCTGGAGACTTACTAGCTAACTAAGCAGCTCTGGAGAAGCTAATTAGCTAAATAGCCACCGGTCTCCCTAAGCTACGGCTTGTGAGTTTGTTGAAATCTCGAGCCGATTAGTTAACAAGCAAGAACCATGTAAAATATGAACATGACGGCTACACACAATGCTTATAAATAATTAGCTTAGCTACATGTTCCAGGCTAAAGTCATCCTGCTCACCAACTGACGATCCCCCGTCGGAGACTTAAGGACGCGTCGTTGGTGCGTTCCAGGGTAATGCCTCTTGGCCTTGGTATTAGTAGCCCACAGTATTATGTCTTTTAATTAATGCAATAGAGTTCCTGGAGTTCAAACTCACCCGAACCAAATGTCAAAATAAAGAGCGAGAAAGAGCCGCTAGCGTTAGCTTAAACTCTGTTATACTGCACTGGCACCTCGCCTCCCACACAGTTGGATGTTCCATGTTGTTAACCCTTTAATAACATATTTAGCCAATGCTACGCCCTTTGAAATTACACTATAGCTGGGAATGTGCATCATTTCAAGCAAATAAAGACGCTATAAAAACATTTCTTACACGTTTCATCTTTGTATTTCTGATTTTGGAAAAACCTCTCAAAAATCTTTAGATAAATCTCCATGCAATACAGGTATATGTATAGATGATTAATTCCTTAAAAACATGCTGATTATTTTCAAAGATGAAACAGTAATTTGATTAGTTTGACCTTCCGTAGATGCAATGACAGAAGTCCCCAAAGAGTGAAACTAAATGTAACTTCAAAGAGATAAAGCGAGAGAGAAAAAATGCAATCACAGAAATCTCTCTCAATCATTTCCTTTGCGCTGCCCTGCAGGAGAGCCAGACAGACCAAATTAGTAGCCTCAAACAGGAAAGATGGAGGGGGGGAGATGGGTGGAGGCGGAAGAGGAGAACAGAGAGATAGCGGAATGAACGCGTGGAAGGAAACAAACGGAAAGAGAAGAGACAACAATGTTAAAAAATCCCGGCGAAAAAAGGATGGAAGCTGGGGAAAGGCCCGCGGCTTGTGTGATGCATTCAGCAGCACAATCGGAGCGCGAGAGATTATTACAGTGTGCGGCACACTGCTGGCCTCAGAAAGCTCAATAAGATCAAAAACGTGTGAAGTCATGAGAGAGGAATTGTGCCACAGGCTTGTTCACAAGCTTCTCCACGCTGCATTCAACGCCGGCCTTGGTTTACACGGTAAAGAAAATGAAAAGAAAATACTTTGTAGGTGATGGTGATGTGAAATGTGCAAAGAAAATCCAAGATACTTGATAATATTGAGCAAAATATTGGACGAAAACATATATATATCTGTCGTAGAGAGAATATTTTCATGCAACCACAATGAATTTAAATAAAAGAAAGATGTGTGGATCCTTCCTGGTGGTGCGTTAAGGTGCTGAAGTGAAGGTCTGACAACAGAGCTTCAACCAATCTGCTGACACATAGTTGCATTCGTGAACTCATGTCATTTGGAAACTTATTACCTTCGCATTGAAAATGCAGACGGTAATGTTTTGATCGCCGTGTATCTGTATGCGTGCGTGTGTTATTCGCCTAAGTAAAAAAGTATTAAACTTAATCGCATGAAATTTGGTGGGATGATTGGTTATTATTTGGGGACCATTTGTTTAGATTTTGTGATTGATCGGGTCAAAGGTCAAGGTCATGAAAAAGGTCAACATCTTCTTGAATCGCATGGAATTTGATGGGATGATTGGTTATTATTCTGAGAGCATTTGATTAGATTTTGGTATTGATTGGGTCAAAGGTCAAGGTCATGACAAGGTCAACATCTTCTTTTTATCATAGCGCGGTCAATTTTTATCCAATTGGCTGCAACTAATGCCAAAATGTTCATAATTCAACGCCCAATCTCTACAGAGTGCCCGTTCTAGTTTACAGTTATTGTGTCAAACTTATTGGAGGAATCGGGGCTGGAAGACCCGCACAGTAGTGAGTAAACACAAAGTAAAACCCAAAGTTATATTACGGTGAGAAGATCAGAAGAAGAAAAACAACCTCTGTACGGATTAACATAGATTTGAACAGCTACACAGTAAATGCGAGGACTTTTGTGCATTTCCTTACAACTCAAATGTGTTTTTTCTTTCGCCAGACATCCGACGTTAAAGAAACACACGGTTGTTCTTTCTCTCGGTGCGTCACACGGTCCGATTCCCAGAAACACACAACAGGTGTCAACCGTAGATAACCGACCAAAGCTAAACAACCCTCGGCTCTAATCTTTTCCCTTTTTCTACAGAGGCAACCCCCCCCCACCTCTTTAGGCCGGAGTCCAACTAAACCTCCACAAATGGCACCGAGGTTTATGACCTCGTTACAGAATCACACCGAGTGGAGAAGAAACACTGAGACATGCAGACGTCCCGCTGATTAGAGACGACGTTCCCAAAACACAGGCGATAAAGACGACGTCAAGGATGAAGCTGAACGACCCCCCCGCCCCCCACACACACACACACACACACACAGAGAGTCTGTCAGAAGGCGAGACTCAAATATTTTGTAAATATCGACGTGCCATAGTTTCACACGCTGACTAAACTGGACTCGAGCGCTGAATCACCAACCGACACACGCGGGAAGCGAAAGGCCCCCGTTACCTCGGAGCGAAGGAAAACACATCCCATAATGCCACATCCGACTGACAACCATGTGGAGAAGAGTGGGGGAAGGTCTCGAACCCTCTGAGGGGTGGACCGCCGTCCAGAGGAGGCTGGCAGACGGGAGATTAATCACACTTCATTGTTCCCGCGCTCTACGGCTCCCGTCTTCCACGGTGGAGACGGAAAGCCACGACCTAGATGGCACGTCTGGAGAATGAGATTATTGGAGGCTATCGGTGGGGGCGGCTCAACCGTTAAGAGACGCGACAACAAGACGACAAGAGAGCAGATGGAGACGCACAAGCGTGGACTGCGGAGCTTTTAGTGGCCTTTATATCACAACAGCCGGAAAAAAAGGTTTTAAATGGTTTTAAAGGGTATTCCCTCGTCACACAATCGCCACACAAGCCCCTCTTGAGCTGTCATTTATGGGACTGATTGTGATGCACTTTGCTCCCATGAGAAATTGCTCCTGGTGGTAATATATATATATATATATATATATATATATATATATATATATATATATATATATATATATGGATGTATTAGAGCATTAATAAGAATACAAAATTAAAATAAAAAAAAACTAAAACTAAATACTAAAATATGAAATACTAATACTACTACTAAAATACAAAATACTAATACTAATACACGGGTTCCGTGGTGATCCGGGCTCCACAGGTACGAGGTAAAGAAAGCAAGTGTAGCTGTTTATCTCGGGTCAAGACGAAAGAGAACGATATTTCCCCAGTACAAATAATTTGAGTCGCTAATCAGCCAATCAGCTCCTCTCAAAGGTGAGCTCAGCCTCTAACACCTTCCTGTTGGATAAAGGTCCGCTATCAAAAAGGAGGGGTCAAATGTCACGAACCCCTGGTCAAAATGTCCCTTCCGGTCAAGCTACTAACAGTATTTTCACAATAAAAGTCTCCGGATTAAAATAACTTCACGGGCTTCAAACGGCTCCGACGATTCTGAAATACTAACTAACATTCACTCCATGCACATACACATAAACAGTCCCCCTATGCTTCATTATACATTCATAATAATAATATTCTCCCTAAAATTCGTCCTATTATAATATCTTTCTATGTGTATTAGTTTAAAGCCCACAGAATAAAAATAAACTATTACAACCTAACATATATAAAAATGTTCCAGGTGTGTGAGACTGGAGTAAGAGTCAAGCACACACAAAAAAAAGGCACCTTGTTCTGCCACATGACGACGAGCCACGCTTCGCCATCTTGCATGACATCACCGTGTGCACAAGCGTCACGTTTAACAAGCACACACACACACACAACACACACACACACACACACACAGCCACTAATGCATCGACGCCAACGTGCTTACAGGGTGACTCAGCCCAGGGCAAAGATCCTGACTCCCAGGCTGATTTGTCTTCAGGCCATCTGTCACCATCTGAGCCTCCACATGCACTTCCCCTTGTGTCCATCACACTCACACACACACACACACACACACACACACACACACACACACACACACACACACACACACACACACACACACTTTCACTGGAAACCTGCCTCACGCTAAAACAAAAACAGACACTCTTGTTTGTTGCCATGTATATATATATATATATATATATATATATATATATATAAACCGTGTGTCCAGTGTTGGTTCCCTGAGCGCAGCGGGACATATTCATGTATGTTTTCGTGTTGCAGAATCATGCAAATATATGTTAGACATCATCTAGAATAAAACACGAGTTTCCATCTGATAAACAACTTCAGGGAGATGAAAAGTTTCCCGCCACAGGGGTAAGAGGAGGAATTCCTAATCTAATCAAAAGGTCAAATGTTTCACGAGGTTAGCTCTTCCCAGGTGTTCCTGAACGCAGCTTAACTTGGTTTGAGTGACAGAAAAAGCATGAAAACAAGGTCCCTGAAAGCACCGCTGTGTTCTGGAGACGGGAGCCTTCAGCTGGTTCACATAAAGCACGGTGGAGACTTTAAACATCCATCATATGATGACATGTGTCATACACACAGAACAATACAATTAAATGTGTACTCTTATTATTCTGCAAAGAGGAGGTGGACTCAGTTTATCATGTATTTTATCTTTAATATACTTTTTGGAGTCAAATTTATTAATTCAATTATAATGATTAATTTGCAGGATGAGTGAATTTGAAGTAATACTGATACAACTTGATGGCTCACTCACATCTGCACAAGTTTAGTTTTGCTATATTAAGATATTAAGATATTTCATGTATTTCCTAATATTTGAACTTGTTTTGTTTAGTTTTTCACAGGTTGCACTTATTGTTATTATCTTGTTAATTGCAGCCACTATAATCTATTTATTCAAATATTACGCATTTCTTGCACAACTTTATTTTGAGTGTTCTAACACTTTTTATTTGTTTTTGCCTGATGGAGCAATTTGGTTTAATTAAAAGTGATCGCAATGTTCTTTATTCTATTATTTGAAAAAGCACAGAGTCACAAACGAAACAATTTTAAGTTAACTTCACTCGTATATTTTAAGTTGAACTGACATTTTATAAGTTGACTTAGCTAATATTTACTCAAATTACATCAGTTCCTGAAACCCTTTTTTGTTTTGTTTTAAGAACTTAAAAATATTGAGCTACTTTACTTAGAAATTTTGAGGCAATCGGTTTCCTGACCTTTTTCATGTAGAGTGAACTTATTACATTTTACAGTGCAGGAGTCACACAAAGTTTTTATTTCAATAATAATTTCAGCGTGGACCATTTAGTTAACATTAGTCAACCTGAGTTGATCTCTTGCCTCCTTTGTCACTCGATCTCTCCGGTCCTTGTTCCTTTCAAATAATTTAATTGGCTCCCAAAAAAACAAATGTTTACACAGACACGCATTCCCCTCCCCTTCCCCCAGTAAACAGTAAACAGCTTCAGCCGTTTCCATACACAGTGTTTACAACCGTGCTGAGTTTGTAACATCCCTCATTCACATCAGGTTTAAAGAGCCGGTACCATCAGGAGGGCTACACACACACACACACACACACACACACACACACACACACACACACACACACACACAAACACACTCACGCCCCCGGTGATGAATACGTCTCTTCGAAGCATTCATCCATATTATATTCCAACTCGTATGTCATTAAATCACCGCTCTTACCCAGGCAACAAACAAAAAAAACAACGGTTTCTCTCGGCCAATCAGAATGCTCCGGCTGAAGCCATCGGGCGAGTCGGCTGCAGGACGATGTCAGATTGCGCAATCCGTCAGGCGCCTCAATCTTTTCCCCGCCGATAAAACATGAGACGGGCGAGTCCTCCGATGGCAGAATAAGAATCCAGCAGTTCCCTCCGGAGGAGGAGGAAGAGGAGGAGGAGGAGGAGGAGCGACACTTTGGGTGAAGTTATCGAACCGACAAATGGGATCAGATCCAGGACCCTCTGCAGCCCCCCTGCTGTTAGCCTCCTGCTAGCCTCCTGTTAGCCTCCTGCTAGCCTCCTGCTAGCCTGCTGCTAGCCTGCTGCTGCTGCTACAGTGTGGCTCGCCCCACGTGAGATGCACAGGGCACAAAAAAAGTGCCGACGCCAGCAGCCTGGGCCGAGGCCCGGCCAGACGGCTTAAGCCCGGACCCGGTCCCGTCTCCCCGTCATTGTTCCTCTAAGCCCGGTTCCACCGGCCGCGTTCCGGACCGAGCGCTCCCTCTGACCGCCGCCACCGACCTGCTGGCGACTTGTCGGTCTGTCGCTAGCAAAAAGAACAACAACACAACAACAGAGAGTGTAAGTGGGACGGTCTGTGACACACACACGCACACACACACACACACACACACATTAGACTGTCTACCAGCCTGTGTGGATGTCAACGGCTCTGCCCCACCGGGCGCCGTGACACCGCCTCCTTCACAGAGAGGAAGACGGAGGAGATAAGACGGAGGAACGAGGAGGAAAACAGGCGGTCCAGTGGAAGTCTGGCCGTTCGCCGAGGGGACAGCCAGGCACTGTCACGCACACACACACACACACACACACACACACACACACAGGGAGAGTGTGCGTTCTAGAGGCTGCATGGGGAACTGCACCTCCGCGAGGGCCACAACACTGTTGTCACTACGGCGGCCTCCGCGTGGCTAACGGGCGGCGGCGGCGGCGGCGGCGGCGGCGGCGGCGTAGAGTCCGCGAGGCCCCGGGTCAGACGCCGCCTCTCGCCGATCTTTCGCCATCGGGCGAGCGGGTCGGCCGATGGCGTTGTTGCTGAACTCCTTTACCATAACGGAGGAGTTCAGCCGGAGAGAGGGTCTCTAAATGAGATCTCTGCAGCGTCGAGGAATGAGGAGTGTGTGTGTGTGTGTGTGTGTGTGTGTGTGTGTGTGTGTGTGTGTGTGTCACACCTTTTAAAGCGCATTAAAAGGCAAACTGAAGCAGCCGTAGCGTGCCGTGGATCTCTCGGTGAGGATTCACGGTTTCGGTATTTTTGGGTTTGGATTGGCTCCACCTTGAGCTCCTTCTTATTCCTCTTCTTCTTACTCCTCCTCCTTCTTCTACCTCATCTTCTTCTTCCTCCTCCTCCTCTTCCTCCTCTTTCTTCTTCCTCCTCCTTCTTCCTCCTCCTCCTTCTCCTGCTTCTTCTTCCTCATCCTCCCTCCTTCTTCCTCCTTTTTTTTCTTCCACCTTCTCCTTCCTCATCTTCTTCTTCTTCCTCCTCCTCCTCTTCCTCTTTCTTCCTCCTCCTTCTTCCTCATCCTCCTTCTCCTGCTTCATCATCCTCCCTCCTTCTTCCTCCTTTTTTTCTTCCACCTCATCTTCTTCTTCCTCCTCTTTCTTCTTCCTCCTCCCCCTTCTCCTCTTCCTCCTCTTTCTTCTTTCTCCTCCTTCTTCCTCATCCTCCTTCTCCTGCTTCTTCTTCCTCATCCTCCCTCCTTCTTCCTCCTTTTTTTTCTCCCACCTTCTCCTTCTTCTTCCTCATCTTCTTCTTACTTCTCTTTCCTCCTCCTCCTCCTCCTCCTCTGTCTTCCTCCTCCTCTTCCTCCTCCTCTTCTTTCTTACTCCTCCTTCTTCCTCATCCTCCCTGCTTCTTCCTCCTTTTTTTTCTTCCACCTCATCTTCTTCCTCCTCTTTTTTCTACCTCCTCCTCCTCCTCCTCCTCCTCCTCCTCCTCCTCCTCTTCCTCCTCCTCCTCCTCCTCCTCCTCCTCCTCCTCGTGGTTTTCCCAGCTCAGAGCACTCAGTTCTTTGAAAGCCTCCTTCTTTCCGCCCCATTATCTCCGCCGGCGTGTTAAACCCTCCACTTAATCGTTTATTATTGATAGCTCGGCGAGAAGCCTCCCCTCCCGGTGAGACGCCGACGGGTTAATGCTGAGATGTAAAAAGATGTGGGTTAAGGACTCGAGGAGCCAGACGCTGCAGAGACTCACCGGGAAGAGGGGGGGGTGGGGGGGGGACCTTATATACCTTTAACGTGAGCCCACCGGATGTAGGACAGCTTTAAGTGTGGGGCCCTATAGGCCACGCCTCCTTGTTGACGAGCTGGATAACATGGCTCTGACCCGGTTCATGTCACGAACACAGTCTGAGATCTTCACCCCCGCCGTGACCTCATTCTGAAGAGCAGAGCGTCACGAGGACTGCGCACCGATGAAGAGCGTGAGCCCAGGGCGGAACAACCAGCAGATGATGAAGACGATGATGCAATCAGGGCATTTTCAGTTGGACTTCTGCAACCACGACCAATTCTGACTTCTTCTGCTCACCGAATTCACACAAAGTTGATTAACTTAAAACCCTGTGCTGTACCAGAACAATACACATATACACTTATAGAATATAGAGATGTCTGTATCGGCCAGATTGCCCCTTTTTCGACCTCCCGGCTCCTAAATTATTTCATTAAAAATAACGTGTTCATTGTAATCTCGGGTTAATTGTGTTAACACACAACGATGCGAGTTATCGCACGCGGCGCAGCCTCCGAGCGCCTCGCATGTGGGAGAGCAGAGATAAGTCCGACCTACAAACAGAGCGCGGTGCGTATGAAACATTAATCAGGCCTCCGATACGCCGCGCGGACCAATCGGATGCCTCCTCTCTCTCGGTGTGGCGCTCACGACCCGCCGCCTCCTCTCCCCCCCCGCTCGCCTTAAGCTGTAAATGGAGGCTAATACCTGTCGACCTACATTACCGCCGTGCCGTCGGGCGGCGCCGGAGGAAGCCTCTTCGGTGCTTCTGAGAGCACGGTAAGCAGGAGGTCAGGAGGCTTCTGCAAGGAAACGAGGAAGCTTCCTCCTGCGTCCTGCTCCCTTCTGCTTTTCCTTTCTGTTGCCGTTTAAAAATAAATGAAAATCATGTCTGAAAACGTAAATCTGCTGCACAAGTTGACAGAGTGCATGAGATGGAAGAACCAGGCCACCAGGGGGCGACTCCTCTGGTTGTATAGAAGTCTACGCTTCATGTGTTAAAGTTGCATTCTCTCTCCTGGCCACCAGGGGGCGACTCCTCTGGTTGTATAGAAGCCTACTCTTCATGTGTTAAAGCTGCATTCTCTCTCCTGACCACCAGGGGGTTCATGGTTCATTTTGTAAAGGAGAAATAAAAGATGTTTAATTTAAGTAAAGAGGTAAAAATTAAACGCCAAAGAATAGTTTACATGTTGTATTTCCGTGTCATTTGCGAGTGTCCATTATAAAAATAAATGTTATTTTATATTAGATCAGACGTGTATTGGATTCAGAACAAACAGTGTAGAGACCGACTGAGTCCATTGAGACTGAAATATCTACATCACGCCCAAACGCACGCTGCATAAAACACACTGGAATATATTAAAGAGTGTTTGAAGCGAGCGAAAAATAAAGAAAAGAAAAAACCCAAAGAGAAAAACGCCGACACTGAGAAAAGTATCGACTGTATTGATCCAATAAGTAATTAAATTTAGCCACCGGTCCAAAAATACTTGTATACAGCCTCTCAGACTCAGATCCCCTAAAAGCAAAAGCCTTAATTCATAAACCTTTAATAACAGAACGCGTCCTCGTCGATCCTCTTTCATCTTTTACTTTTTTGTGTTTCATATATTCCCTTTCATTTCATTTCAGCCCCCCACCCCCAAAAAAAAAACGAGCGCCGCCCTTTGGTCCGGCGAGCCGTCTCTTGATGTCCGTTTGTCACTTTGATGGGTCGACAAAGAGCTCCGGAGGTAAAGAGTGGCGAGGACCACGCATCAAAGCTCTCACGAGGGAGGGGAAGCTGCAGGAGGACGAGGGCCGAGGCCCACTGAAGACCACGAGCTCTCCTCGGTCCGAGTCTCTGAGTCTCTGAGTCTCTGAGTCTCTGAGTCTCTGAGTCTTTGAGTCTCTGAGTCTCTGAGTCTTTGAGTCTCTGAGTCTCCGAGTCTCCGAGTCTCCGAGTCTCCGCGTCTCCGAGTCTCCGAGTCTTTGAGTCTCTGAGTCTCTGAGTCTCTGAGTCTCCGAGTCTCAGAGTCTCTGAGTCTCCGAGTCTCTGAGTCTCTGAGTCTCTGAGTCTCTGAGTCTCTGAGTCTCTGAGTCTCTGAGTCTCCGAGTCTCAGAGTCTCCGAGTCTCCGAGTCTCTGAGTCCCTGCGTCTCTGAGTCTGAGCAGCTCGTCGTCTTCTAAAAATAGCCTCTCTCTCTCCTCTTGCTCTCTCTCCCCCTATTTCCTCTATATTTGAGCATTCTCTCTCCCCTCTCTCACTCTCTCCCTCTCTCACCCTCTTTCTCTCTCATCCTACCCCCCCTATACTCTTATTATGTGTTTAAATCTTGCTATCTCTCTCCCCCCTATTTCTCTTACTTTCACCTCTCTTGTCCATCTTTCTCTCTTTCTCTCTCTCTCCTTTAAGTGTTCAAATATTGCTCTCTCTGCCCCCTCTTTCTTTCTCTCTCCTCTATATCGCTCTCATTCTCTCTCCCCTCTCTCCCTCTACCCTTTATGTATTCAAATCTTGCTCTCTCTCTCCCCCCTATTTCTCTCTCTTTCACCTCTCTTCTCCATATTTCTCTCTTTCTCTCCCCCCCTCTCTCTCCCCTTTATGTGTTCAAATATTTCTCTCTCTCTCTCTCACACACACACACATTCGTCATCTAACAAAGTGGAAACGGCTCACACATAAATGTGAATTAAATAAAAGACGATGAAAGAAATTCTGCAAATGTATTAGGCCACACTCCCAAATAATAAATCTCCTTTAACCCACCTGAGGGTCCCCACGCAGCTTTTGGGAAACACACAGATTTAAAAGTGTGTTCATCCGCTCCAACACGAGCCCCTCCAGACATCCACCTCTCACTCGTTCATCTTTACGGTGCGTCTTTATTTAATTTAATTTGTGTAACTCTGGATTTCCGTCCTGTGCCCCCCCCTCCCCCTCCCCCCTCCTTCCCGAAAGACCCCAGAAATAAAAATGTCCAAATCGAATTTGCATCGTTTTCCCATACGTTCTTAATGCAGCTGATCGCGTTAGACGGGCACGCGATATCGTCTCCGTATCGACCGAATTAAATAAAAATAAAAACCTTGTTGCAGCTCACTCATTGACAGACGTCGATATTAATAATCGCCTCGTTATTAAACTTGTGATTTACACCCCATGCTGCAGCAACGACCTCTATGACCTTCACTTCCTGGTGAGGCTGACTTCCAAACTACAAGTTCCACGATGCGTTGTGACATCATCGTACTTAAGGCCCCCCGAAATATTAAAAAAACTTGTTTTTAAACCGATTCAAGCGCTAACGCCAGCTAGCTCGCTGCTGCTGAGTGAGTGAAGGGAAAAAATAAATCATTCAGAAACTGTGTTGATATTCAGCGAAACCCCCGAGCTACTGAGTGTAAACCACGACAGCTCTTAGATCCATTTCCTTCACACACACACACACACACACACACACACACTGAAGGGGGGGATTGACTGGATCTAGCTGAGAAGGTAGCAGCCATCATTACCTCGTCTGCTTGTAAACCACGAGGGCCGGAGCAATCATCACCCTTTAAACACAACGTTTCCTATTACTCAGCGCACACACACACACACACACACACACACACACACACACACACACACTCACACACACACTCCATTCCTGCAGACGGATACATTACAGGATGGGAAATGCACAGTGGCACAGCCCTCCGAGGAGGAACCGGAGGAGGCTTGAGCTGGAGGGATAATGTACCGACGACGGGACAAAGCCCAGAGCTCCCAATGTATCGTGTTACAGCTGCACTACCAGGGGCGGCCACCAGGGGGGCGGCCGCTGCTCACGACTCCTTCTGAGGAGAAGGAGCTTGTGTCTACTGCTGTGGAAGGAGGTGAAGGAGGGGAAGGAGGTGAAGCTATTGATCCCATAGATGGAAGCAAAAGACCACTATGTGTGTGCGTGTATGTGTATGTGTGTGCACGTGTGTATGTGTGTGTGTGTGTGTGCATGAGGATGTGTATGCATGTGTGTGCGTGTGTGTAGGTGTGTGTGTGTGTATGTGTGTGAGTGTGAGTGTGTGCATGCGTGTGCGCATGTGTGTGCATATGTGTGTGTGTATATATATGAGTGTGTGTGTGCGTGTGTATGTATATGCGTGTGTGTATGTGTGTACGCGTGTGTGCGCATGTGTGCGTGTGCACGTGGTTTCCATGGTGATCCCTGTAGAATGACACAATGCTTTTTGTTAACCGGTCACAAACATCTGGGTTTAACTGTTGGCCTGAGGGGCGTCCACCATTTTGTTTGTTCTGTTGTAAAACTAACAACAACATGAAGACGTGCAGACACATTTATATTTTAGCAGCATGCGGCCTCCTCCTCCTCCTCCTCCTCCTCCTCATCATCATCTCATCATCATCATCATCATCATCATCATCATCATCATCATCATCATCATCATCATCATCCTGCTCCTCCTCCTCCTCCTCCTCCTCATCATCATCATCATCATCCTCCTCCTCCTCTTCTTCCTGCATCTCTCAGCTGATTCAGGGAGTTGTCTTTTTTTATCTTAAACACACATGGGAGGGGGTGGGGGGGTTAAAAGAAGCTTGTGCCCGGCTTAATTAGAGCTACTCTGGCAGCGCTGTGCCCCCCCCCCCCGTGGAGCACACACGGCTAACGCGCCGCTATGCTGCACATTTAGCATAACAGGAAGCTACATGCAACCCAGGCGGCGAGTGATCATGGAACGTAACCCCTGACGACGAGACTCGTCTGCACATCGCGCTTTTCATAAAACACGCCGAGAAACAAACGGAGACGCAGCTCAAAGACCGACAAGGACCCCACGAGTAGAGGAGAGCATCACTCCCACACGGCCCGCAGCTGACAGGCTACACCTATATATATATATATATATATATATATATATATATATATATATATATATATATATAGTCTCTGCATCCCTCTGTTGTAGTGATTTCCGGTTGCCGGCCTCAGAGGGAGCAGCTGTGTCATTGGAGGAACTTTAATCTATTCAGCCGGCACATCTGTGTTACACTACGTCATCAGTGTGTGTGTAGGCGTGTATGTGTGTGTGGGTGCGAGTGTGTGTGTGTGTATACGTGTGTGTGGGTGCATGTGTGTGTATGTACGTGTGTGTGTGCGTTTGTGTGTGTGCAAGTTTGGGTGTGTGTATGTGGGTGTGTATATGCGTGTGTGTGTATGTACGTGTGTGTGTGTGTATCTGCGTGTATATGCATGTGGGTGTGCTTGCATGTGTGTGTGTGTGTGCACCCACGCACGTGTGTGTGCATGCGTGCGCATGTGTGTGCGTGTGTATGTGTGTGTGTATGTGTGTATGTGTGTGTGGCTGGTTAAACTACTCATGTGTGTATGCATTCAGCCATGAAGAGTCTGGCTGCTAATGTGCTCCAGAATGAGAGTAAGAAAAACACACACACACACACACACACATACACACACAAACACACACACACACACAGATGACAAAATGAGAGAATGTAACGATGGACTTGAGTTGCGTTCGGGTTCCCGGGTCCGACGTCACGCGGCG
Organism: Liparis tanakae; assembly: GCA_036178185.1. Taxonomy (NCBI): domain Eukaryota; kingdom Metazoa; phylum Chordata; class Actinopteri; order Perciformes; family Liparidae; genus Liparis; species Liparis tanakae. The sequence goes on along the minus strand of CM070101.1, from coordinate 17,471,308 downwards.
GACGGCGGTCTATATGCGATGGTCAAGTTTCCAAGCAGCGCTCAGCTTTTAATGGACAAGCGGTGGGAAACGTTGAGAGGGAGGAGGAGGAGGAGGAGGAGGAGGAGGAGGAGGAGGAGGAGGAGGAGGAGGAGGAGAGAAGAGAAAAGGAGCAACAACATCCTCCCCTTAACGCCGTTACAACACGTCGGTGTTTACAACCGCCGCGTCCACCAGGAGTCAGGAAGTCGTCCGTCCCGCGTTGACGTTTCTCTTCTGGAAAAAAAATGCCGATTTGGCGAATTCCACTCATTTCTTATCAAAACAAATGAGGATCCGAGGAGCCGCCGTCAATCGGGGACAAGACGGCGGAGCATTTAATGCTCAGTGTGACTTATTACGGTGTTTATTTAAATCTTAGCGTAAGTGGAGCTTCAGGCATATTGACGGATTCCTAAGAATCCTAAATCATAACTCGTGTTTGCCAACATGTTTGTTTTGGTTGTCGATGTCAATAAATCAAGATGTCGCCTTATGCTGCGTTCACAACTTCACTCGCTAAGTTTACTCGCTTGATCATTTGGGGCTTTTTCGCTTCATTGGAGGGGGCGGGGCTTAGAGGGGGCGGGGCTTATCTCTGGCTTTGCTCCGTGGAAACAGTTATTGTTCCCTTCATCCACCATGGGAGAAATAAGTATGAGTTCTGCTTCATACTTGTGGAGGACGTCCCACAAATGGCGGAACATGTCATGCACTCGTGTTTGGATTCATAACATTAATATATATATATATATATATATATATATATATATACAAATTTGTGAACGTTTGTATATATATATATATATACAAACGTTCACAAATTTGGGGTCACCCAACAAGACAATTTTGTGTTTTCCATGAAAACTCACTTTTATTTATCCAATGAATTGCAAAATGAATAGAACATATAGTAAATACATTGACAAGGTTAGAAATAATGATTTTTATTTTAAATATGAATTGTGTCCTTCAGACTTCAAGCTCAAAAGGAAGGCCATTTGAAAAGCTTCTCTGACCAGCGTAACTGTTTTCAGCTGTGCTAACATAACAAAAGGGTTTTCTAAAATTCTAACCCTCCGCTAGTCTTCTAAGGCGATAACACAATGTGCCATTAGAACACTGGAGATGGGCCTCTATACAACCGTGTAGATATATAATTATATATACATAAGCCGACTACTTCTGAATAACTGTCTCTTCCAGCTCCGTTAGAGCAGCAGCAGGTAGATCCCCCCCCCCCCCCCCCCCCCTGTAAGAATGTTGTCATACCTCCAGAAGAAGAAATACACCCCGAGGAGGAATTTAAATACACGACATCATCATTTACGGTTCGTAAATCTTTGGGCGCCGGTGTTGTGCACGCGTGCGGCGGTGAAGATTTACGAGCCGCGCGGAACGCTTTTTACCCGGAGCGCTCCGTCCATTCGTCAGCGCCTCGTGTAAATATATCAAAAGAGATCGTAAAAATACACAGATGTGATCTCCAGCGTGGAACAATAGGCCTGTTAACATCGCCGTAATCTCACTTATGTCACAACTCATGGCGGAATCGCTCGTGGAGCGTTCTGCGTTCTGAGATAGGAGCACAAATGGACTATCTTTAACACATTTCCTGCGAGATGAGGAGGTCTGGGGCCCGGCTGGAGGCCCGCGGGGCTCGAGACGGGCCCAGCGGGCGGCCAGGAGCAACAACAGGAGGGATGACATCCAGAGGGAGGGGCGGCGTGGTCAAAGCAACGGGGGGGGGGGGGGGGGTGCGTGCATCAAGGTTTTCCTCCGGGTTCTGCGTCGTGTTGATGGCGCTTTGCTTCAGATTTTTTGTGTTTAATTTTTGACACTGCAGGAAAAATGTATTTCAAGGCAGTGAAAATCCCTCCTGTGTGAGTGTCCAGCATACGTACACACCAAATACGGTTCCTCAGAGCGATGCCATTGAAGAACCATTTTTGGATCCACAAAGACATTTTCAAACCAGGGTTTTTTAAATAACAATGTCCTTAAATAGATCTTCAAAGAACCTATAAAGGTGTCTCAAAGAAGTTTAAAAACATGGTTCTTTAAGGCACCATATTTGGTTCGACCAAGAACCAAAGAACAATTTCCTTAAATAGTTCATTAAAAACCCTATAAAGGTGTCTCAAAGAACCTTCATAAAATTGTTCTTTAAGGCACCATTTACTTAAAGAGTCCCTTAAAGAACCTATTAAGGTGCCTCAAACAAAAGAATGATTCTTCAGTAGGTGATGGTTCTACGAGAATTCAACGTTGAATTATTTGTCAAGAAACTTGCATTCTTGCCGTTGTACTAAAACAACAGCACATCTGTAGTTATTAACGACCGTCTATAAGGACCGTCTATAAGGACCGTCTATAACAACCATCTATAAGGACCATCTATAACGACCATCTATAACGACCATCTATAACGACCATCTATAACGACCATCTATAACGACCGTCTATAACAATCGCCTATAACGACCATCTATAACGACCATCTATAAGGACCATCTATAACGACCATCTATAACGACCATCTATAACGACCGTCTATCACGACCGTCTATAACAATCGCCTATAACGACCATCTATAACGACCATCTATAACGACCATCTATAACGACCATCTATAACAACCATCTATAACAACCATCTATAACGACCGTCTATAACAATCGTCTATAACGACCATCTATAAGGACCATCTATAAGGACCATCTATAACGACCGTCTATCACGACTGTCTATAACAACCATCTATAAGAACCATCTATAAGGACCATCTATAACTACCATCTATAACGACCGTCTATAACAACCATCTATAACGACCATCTATAAAGACCATCTATAACGACCATCTATAACGACCATCTATAACGACCATCTATCACGACTGTCTATAACAACCATCTATAAGGACCATCTATAACAACCATCTATAACGACCATCTATAACAACCATCTATAACGACCATCTATAAAGACCATCTATAACGACCATCTATAACGACCATCTATAACGACCATCTATAACGACCATCTATAACGACCATCATCGACCGCATCGTCTTTTCTAATTCACTTGACCTAGATCCACCAAACGCAGACGTTGCTCTGATCGGTTGCCGATGAAAAGAATCCACCGAGGGCTGCGTCGCTATGACGACCAGCTAGGAATCCCGCCCACAGTGACAGTGTGATTGTGGAAAAACAAAATCGAGAAATGTACCCGGGACCAAGAGTGAGTGGAGTCGAGCTGAACCAACGGAAAGTTCTAGGAAAGAGTTGATTCAGGAAAAATCAAGTAGGAAGCAGTTTTTAAATCGACTAAAACCAAAACAGAGTCACACAGATCTTTAAATCCTGTGTTTACCAGAGACGTGTTTATAAGTTTCTGGAAATAAGGCGTTCAGCAAGAAGAAAAAAGCTTTTTTTTAATCAACGAAAGAAATCCTAGTTGACGAAGACAAGAACAACCGGAGCTTTTATTAATGTATTGCCCTGAAAATAAAAGATTAAGTAAGTTAATAAAAAATGTGATACCGACAGACCTTTATGAGAAACTTATTACCTTTGAGCAACGACATGTATGAAGGAAGAGCGCAGACACAGCAACTGGCCTTTCTGAGGCCGCCCAATAAAAACACGTATCATTTTAATAGCGTTTAAACTGGAATTAGGCTTCAACTGGTTACTACATCACACACACACACACACACACACACACATTCACGTTCGCCACCGCGCCCACACAGAAATAGCCTAGCTCCCTCGGCCCGGAGGGCGGATGCAGCAGCGAGTACCCTGAAGGCATCGCTGGGTGCTCGAGCTTCACTGGGCCTCTTCATCAGTGCCC